>JAOQIF010001409.1:0-18450 GCA_026260285.1 Colletotrichum sansevieriae
AATAATAATAATAATAATAATAATAATAATAATAATAATAATAATAATAATAATAATAATAATAATAATAATAATAATAATAATAATAATAATAATAATAATAATAATAACCGCATTATAGATCTGAATCATTAGACTACAATAACTATTATAAACTTATACAACGTCTAGGTTTCCCTTTATACCTATAAGAGTTAGGCTTTTAGGTTTTTGTACTATCACCTATTATAAATACTCTAAGAATTTCCTCTTTATTTTTCCTACTGGGTTTTAAGAGTTTTTATATTAGAGTATATAACTTATAAAAAGAGTGTGATATAACATAATATAATATAATATAATATAAACAATAAGCTATATATAAATAGATATATACCTTACGGGGGGGTGTAAGAATACCGAAGGTATATCTTAATATTTCCATTCTAATATTATGAAATTTAAATAAACTTTAATAAATAGCTATAGTCTATATAGTAGTTATATATCCATATAATATCTCATTAATAATACTTCAAAAGCTATAAAGTATATAATAATAATCATAACAAAATTTCGTTCACGGAATAAATACTTTAAAAGTCTATATAAATTCTAATAACATCAATAACCTTGTACATATGTATATATATATATATATATATATATATTTATAATCCTTATACTTATAGCTATGAAAATTTAAAAACAAATTAGTGCACGGACCACCTAGTGATCCGAGCACGACTCTGCTGAATAAGCTTAATATTTAGCCGTTTACTAGCTATATTTTAGAATATCTTACCCCTTACTTATTAAGGGCAGAATTTATAACTTAGAAATAATATTAATAATATTAACGATTTCTCAATCAATTAATTCTATCAAAAGTGCCTCCTTATGCTTAAACCTATCAGCTTTTATCACAATCAAAACCAGCTTATAAATATTTATTATTCAGGCTGCTTTAGCATCCCTTTTACTACCTATATACCTATTCTTATAATTTAGATTAATGTTATTATTATCTATAGGCTTAGATAAGTTTATAGCTATATCTTTACTAATAGGTAAGGCCTTAAAATATATAGACTAGACTTTATAGTTATTAGATCTAGATAGCTTTAGAAGCTATACTTTCAAAATAGATATTATAGTAACCTTAGAGTATAATATATATAAACTCTAATAAGGTATATAACTATAATAGGATCAGAGAGATATATAGTATAGCTTAGTAGTGTTAACTATAGCTTTACTATATAAGTTATTTTATTTAAACCTAGAGGTTATGGGTTTAACTTAATATATTCCTTCTATTTTATTCCTCTTTTAAAGGCTCTTCTAGAGACTCTTCTATAGTTAGGGTAACCGCCGATATATAGCCTATATTAAGCCTCGATTATATAGCAGTATGGATATAGGTCAACTAAGACCTATAAAGGCTAGGGGATAGTTTAAAGGTATAATTGACTAGCTTAGCTAATATATTATCTTATTTCAAAATAGTGGTATTAGTAGTAATATAATCAAATAGCTCGGGGTTCTAAATAGCTTCTTATAGAAGATTTCAATCTTAAAGATAGCAAACTAGTCCTACCAGTATTTCTAACTCTATATAGGGAGTATAGAGGCTATATATCTTAATAGAATACCCTAAATGGGTAACCTTAAGAAAAAGAATAGGCTTAAGGTATTTATTATAGTTTTAAGGTAGGTAGATCGGTAGGATATTTTTAAAAAGGTTCAAGCTAGGCTTATAACCTATAAGAATTGGTAGCTAGGTAGCAAATGGGACTAAAAAGCAGCCTTAATAATAAATATTAATAGGTTAGGTTTAATTATAATAAAAGCTAATACATTTAAGTATAAGGAGGTATAGATATATTAACGAACTTATTTTGGAATAAATATTAAATCATATTAAAGTATTAATATTCTATCCAAGTTATAAATTATACCCTTAGTAAGTAGGGGTAAGATTTTCTGAAATATAGCTGCTAAACGGCTAATTATTAAGCTTATTAAGTAGAATCGTGCTTGGATTACTAAGTGGTCCGTGCACTTTTTTTTGTATATCTATAGCTATAAATATAAGGATTATATATATATATATATATAAGATTATTAATATTATTAGAATTTATATAGATTTATGAAGTATTCATTTCTCGTAGGAAATACGATTATAATTGTTAGTTTATATTTTATAGTTATTAGTATGTTATTGAAGAAATATTATATAGATATATAACTATATATACTATAGTTATTGATTAAAGATTATTTAAAGTTTATAAGGTTATAATAGAAATATTAAGATAACGTAGTTCATAAGTAAGCTAGCTAGACAAGCGAGCTAGCCACCTAACTATAACTATATTATATTTATAACTAATGAGTAGTACTAAGAAAGGTAAAACTATATTATATTTATAACTAATGAGTAGTACTAAGAAAGGTATTTTATTTAAAACTACTTAGAAACCTCTCTATTAAACGTTTCTTTAATAAATTAATATATTTATATATTATAACTAGTATTCCTATAGATATTATATTGCTATTAGCCTATCTTAGTCCTTAGTTAGTAACTACTATTCCAATATATTTCCTCCTTAATCTAAGTTATTCCCTCTCTTTATGATTAAATATCCTCTATATTAGCTATAATAAAACTCCCTCTTTATCTAAGCTAGGCTTTTTTAGCTTTTGAGTATTAGCTAAGTAGGTTATTCTCCTCCTAAAGGATTTTATTTTTAAACCTTAGTAAGGTAATCTAGGATATAAATCCCTATACTCCTTTGAATAGATACTCTATAGCTTTAATAATTAAAGTTAGGGAGCTATTCTAATAATAGGAGATCTTCTTTTTAATAAGTTTAGATTAAGAAGATACTTTAGTTATGTTATTTAATATCTAGGAAGTCTAGGCTAGGGGTATTATTAATAGTGATCTTAGAAGTATTAGAATATATAACTTTATATTAAGCTTAGATAGTATACTCTCTATACTTGAAGATATAAGCTTAGCTCCTCTAAATCCTCCTTTGATATTTCTTCTTATAATTACTTATATAAATACTCTATAAAATATAGGGAAGAAGTCCTCTTTTATAATATAGGTATTACCTTATTATATCTTTTCTTCAATTTCTTAGCTATAAGCTTTCTTTAGTAGCCTAAAATACTTAATATCTAAGTTTTAAAGTAAATAAGATAAATAAGCTAGCGTATAAAGTATAATAATATTATTTTCCTTATCATATATCTTAAAGTTAGCAGTATAATAACTTTTATACTTATGAATAATAAAGAGGTAACAACTACTACTTATATATAGTTTTATATTTTAGTTAAAGTACTAGAGCTAGTCTAAGCCCCTTTTATTTGTTATGTATCTATTTTTAAATATTATAATAACCTAGTTATATAGGAGATTAGATTTAATATACTAGGTTAAGAGGTAATATTAACCTATAATAATAATATATGGCGGGATATTATAGCCTAATAAGTTGATAGCCTAAATAAGTATAACTTATTTATAATTACTAGGCTATATTATCTTTATATTTAAACGCCTTTCTATACTTATTATAACTATTCTAGATATAATCTAGCTTATTATAAAGCTAATCCTACTAAAGTTATAAATATTAGACTCTATAATACTATGTTTTTTATTTATATTTACTATAAGGTAAAACTATATACTTATTATATCTAGATCTTTATATTAGGCCCTCTAATAGTTATGCTTATAAAAAAAGCATATCTATAGCTATAGTTATTACTTAACGAAGTTCGAAGCTTAGCGTTCCTAACTAGTAGCATGTTATAGTTAGTAAGTAGTTAATTAGCTATATCTTCCATATTACTAATATAGAGAGGAAAAGATTAGGAAATTTAAATTAAGAATATACTTAACTAACTTCTCTTTAAGTATAATTAAATTCTGTAAATTAGATATTATATTATTTTATATTAAGATTCCCTTAATTTATATACTAAGGGTTAAGCGAGGGATAGAGTAAATCTTTATAATAGCTTAGATACTAAGATTAAGGGTTTTCTAGATAACCTAAAGGGCTAGATTTAATTAAGTATTATTCTTTTATTATTATATTATGATAGTATTATATAAGTTAAGAGGTAGAATATAGGTTAAACGCGGTCGGGCAGCTAGCTCGCCTATCTAGCTAGCTCGCTTACTAACCACGCTATACCTATGGTATTCTTATAAAGCGTTTATATAGATTGATGTAATAATTATTACTTTGAAGCAAAAACAAGATAAATAAGAAAAGTAAAAGAAGGGTAAATGATTCTGAGTATATAAATTAAATAATTATAGATATATAGAGTATTCAAGAGGTTAATTTAATAGTATAAAATTTAGTTAAAATATATATTTATAATAGTACTTACTTATTAAAAGAGATTATTATACCATTAGCTATAATTAAAATAGTTAATAAGTGAGTAAAATAGATAAGTAAGTAAAATATAAAACCGCAACCGTAATATTATAATAACATAAAAATAGTATCAATAGATCTTAATTAATTAGAAAATATAGAGTCTTATTTATTAGGTACTTCTTTAGTAAACTAATATATTTATATATTATAACTAGTATTCCTATAGATACTATTACTATTTGCCTATCTTAGTCCTTAGCTAATGATTACTACTCTAATACTTTTGCTCCTCTATTTATACTATTACCTCTCTCTGTAACTATGGGTTCTTAGCTGTAGTTATAATAAAACTACTTATTTATTTAAGATATAATTTCTTAGCCCTCTTGTATCGTAAAGCTAAGTAGGTTATTCCTCTCCTAAAAGATCTAGTTCTTAGACCTTAATAAGTAATCTAGTATATAAATCTATATACTCCCTTTAATAGATACTCTATAGCTTTAACAATTAAAGCTAGGGAGCTATTTTAATAGTAGGGGATCCTTCTTTTAATAGATTTAAACTAAGAAGAGGCTTCTATTAAGATATTTAGTATCTAAGACGTCTACATAGGAGGTATTATTAGGAGGGACCCTAGAGGTATTAGAAAATATAACTCAATATTAAGCTTTATAAGTATAATTTTAGTACTTAGAGGAATAAGCCTTACTTCTCTAAATCCTCCTTAGATAATCTTTATTATAATAGCTTCTATAAAGGCCTTATAAACCGTAGGGAAGAAGTCTTCTTTTATAATATATATATTACTCTAGTATATCTTATCCTTAATTTATTAACTATAAGCCTTCTTTAGTAGCTTATAATACCTAATATTTAAGGGCTAAAGTAAATAAAATAAATAAGCTAATATATAGAGTATAATAATATTATTTCCTTTATAATGTATCTTAAAGTTAGTAGTATAATACCTTTATACATATTAATAATAAGGGTTGATATCTACCTTATTTATATGATTTTATATACTAGTTAAAGTGCTAGACCTAATCTAGGCTTTATTTATTTATTATTTATCTATTTCTAAATATTTATTTATTATTTATCTATTTTTAAATATTATTATAACCTAACTATGTAGGAGACTAGATTCTATATACTAGGTAGAGAGGTAATAGTAGCTTATAATAATAATATATCGTACGATAAGATAGCTTAATAAGCTAATAGCTTAAATAACTGTAGTCTATTTATAACTACTAGGCTATATTACTTTTATAGTTAAATGGTTTTTATACTTATAATAACTATTCTAAATATAATCTTGCCTATTATAAAGCTAGTCTTATTTTAGTTATAAATATTAGACTCTATAATATTATATTTTATAATTATATTTACTATAAGATAAAACCATATATTTATTATATTTCGATCTTTATATCAGGCTCTTTTATAGTTATATCTATAAAAAAGCGTATCTAGAGCTATACTTATTACTTAATAAAGTTAGAAGCTTAGCGCTTCCTAACTAGAGGCGCGTTATAGTTAGTAAGTATTTAATTTACTATTTCTTCTATATTAGTAATCTTAAGAGAAATAATTAGGTATCTAGGTTAAACATAAATTTAACTAGCTTCTCTCCTTTAAGCGTAATTAATTTCCGCGATTTTAGTGTAGTATTATATCTTAATACCGTGCCTTTTATTTAATATATTAATATAATATAATTAATAGAATAGATCTTTACTATAGCCTACGCACTAAGAGTTAGGTCTTTTTTAATAGCTTAAAGAGTAAGCTATAGACTAGTTTCGTTTATAGTATATAGTATTATTTCTTATAGTAGAAATCTAGAAGATTACGTTAGTATACTATGGTCGCGGTTTTATGTTTTACTCGCTTATCTAATTCACTTACTTATTAACTATATTACCTATATAGATATATATATTACTTTATATACTCTATACTTAGAGTCTTATGTGTAATATTTATACCCTAGTATAATTTATTATACGGCGGCCTCTAGCCACTATATAGTGATTTTACCTGCTTAAGTATAATAGACCTTCTAACTCCGCGCCTCCTAATAATACATAGCCTTCGGTCACGTGATCCCTAACAACCTCCTAAGTTACTAACCACCTCTCCTAACTATAGCCATACTTCACTAGATAGCCTCACGATCTTTAACTTTATATTAATAATAACGTGGCTTTTAATTATTTAAACTATAAAACTATTAACTTATCCTCTCGCGCACTACCCGCGCTACTATTAAATACTATCTCTATTACTACTTTATCCGCTAGCTATGCTATTATTATCAACGCTCTCTTTATTTAGCATAAGCTATCCTTACTAACCCCTACTAAGCTGCCTTTACCTTAGTAATATAGAGGACCTACTCAAAGAAAGGCTACTCTATAGGGTATATAATAACCTACGAAATTTCTACTACTAAGTTTACTTACTTAGCTATAATACCAGCATGCCTTATAGGGTCCCCTATAGGGGTATTAAGGTAAGCCCTCTTAAGGGCTATATTAATAATATACTCTCTATGTATAATAGAGTAGTTAATAAAGGAGTAGGTTTTATTAATTATATTAATACTAAACTCTCTAGTAATCCCCTATATATTATTTATATTAAAGGGTATATCTCGCTTAGGCTTAACGTACTTATATATAGAGTCTAATATTAATATAGTTAAGAATTTAATATAGATTATAGGGATAAGGATAAGGAAGAGGAAGAGGTATAAAGCCCTACTTATAGTAATAGAGCTTCTTATACTTCTAGTTATAAGAACCTCTTAGGAAAGACCTCTTTAGTTAAGGAATTATCTCTTATATAGTAACCTTTATAGCACCTTACTAGAAGATTAACCTTTCAGGTTAAGGAGTTATCTCATATAATAGCTTTTGTAATATCTTACTAGAAGGTTTAGCGAGGGCGTTATTATAAGAGTCTTAGTAGCCTATTTAGCTCTAATATAATTAGCCCTAGTATAACATGTATCTAACTTTATATAAGGGTTTACTTCTAAGTAGGAATATATAGGGTTCCTATATTATTTTCCTTAACTAATGGAGGGTATAGTTCAAAATACCTATATAATATTTCCTAAATTATACCTATAAACTAGGTAAATTTATTATAGACTTTTTGCCAAGGGGCTACGGCGTAATTCTAAACTTAATAATTTATTATAGCCGGAGCAGCCTATATATTATACTAAGTGAGATAGGTATCTTAGCTAGCTCAAATATATACTCTAGGGCCCTTAATATAATATACTCTCTTAAGAAGTACTATATATTATAAGGCTATTTCTATACTCTATTTAAGCTTTTCTTATTTCAAATATTATTGTAAGTTTATATTTATACTATAGCCCCTTTATAAAAGAACTATAATAAATTCACCTAGTTTATAGATAAAGTTCGAAAAGTACTCTATAAGTATTTTAATTTATACTCTCTATTAATTAAGAGTAATAATATAGAAACCTTGAATATTCTGATTAGTAAGTAAACCCTCTATATATTAATATACAAAATTAAATATATACTATAATAAGGCTTATTACGGCCTCTAGCTACTATATAGTAAGTTTACCTACTGAAGTATAATAGGCCTTCTAACTCCGCACCTCCTAATAATATATACAGCCTTTAGGTGTATAATTTTACTTACTACCTCTTCTAACTATAGCTATACTTATATACTTATTATACTAGATAGACTCACGATCTTTAACTTTATACTTTAATAATAACATAGTTTTCAATTATTTAATAGACTACTAGACTATCGTTATAGGTTATAGGGATAAGGAAGACAGAGAGGTATAAGGCCCTACTTATAGTAGAGCTTCTTATACTTCCAGGTATAAGAATCCCTTAGGAAAGACCTCTTTAGTTAAGAAGTTATATCTTATGTAGTAGTATTTACCTTATTAAAAGGTTTAAGAAGGGCGTTTTTAAGCTATAAGAGCCTTAGTAGCCTATTTAGCTCTAATATGATTAGCCTTAATATATTATATATCTAACTCTATGTAATATTTAGAGGGCTTACTTACTAGGAGGAAATTATAGGGTTCTTATATTATTTCTATTAGATTTATAATATTAGTAAATAGAAGAGAGAGGGGTTATTTATAGTTTAAGATAGTTAATTAATAGTATAGAGTTAATATTAAAAGAGTACCTACTAAGATAGGAATACTATAGGAAGCTAATAAGGTAGGTTATATAAGGGCTTATATAACTACTTACAAAGTCCTAGTTATTCTGATCTAAGGTATAGATCTAAAGTTAGATCTAGCTTATTAAGCGAGTATGAGTCCTAATTATTAATTAAGTAGGTAAATGTTTCTATACTAGTAGTTTTTCTCTTATATTAGTAATTATCTAATAAGCCTATTTAATTATGTAAATTAAATAATAAGTTAGAAGCTATAATTAGCTTTTAGATAGAGTAATAAGTAGCCAGTCTTTAGCTATAATTCTATCTTTTTACAACTATATATTATTATATTATTCGCTCTATTATTTAGGTTGTCTATTATTCTAGTTAAATTACTTATTTATTCCTAACAACTAAGCAGTATAACGCCCTATTAAGCGATATCTTCATTAGTATACTAATAGGATTATTTTCGCTATTAACTTATTAGATCGTAGATAGCTTATAGCGCTTATATAACTAATAGAAAGCTATAATATTAATTATAAGCCTCTTTTTAATTATCATACTAAGTTTAACTAGATACTTATATAGTAAGTATAAGTTAGTATATATTACTATAGGGATTAAGTTAGTAATACCTAGCGTAATAGTAACTTATTAAAGGGTTAGAATAATAGTAAATATAAGGTTAGTGCTAGTAACTATAGTATAGATCTCTAAGGCTAATATACTATAAGTAACTTATTTAATTTTAGTAACGTGGTTTATGAGTTAACCGCGCATATTAGCTAGCTACGCACTTTTTCCTAGACCCGCTTAGGTATTAACTACTTCTATATTTAACGCGTAATTACTCTATAACTATATTACTAATTTACTTATAAGAAGATAAAGTCCTTCTTACTATTAAGGCGATCTAATTAATATATACTATAGGCTAAAAGCTAAGTATATATTATATAATAAAGAACTATAATATCCTAAAGAGCTCTTCATATAATAGAATAAATAGCTAACCTCAATGTAAACCTACCTAACCTTAATAATATAAACTCGATCAAATTAAGGAGAAAATACTCCTCTAATATGTTATTAAATAGGATACTAGAGGATTTCCTTTATACCTCGCTAATATAGAAAATATAGCTAATCTCCTACTATAAGTGTATAATAATAAGCTTGTTAATAAGTAATAAGCTAGGCGGTTTATAGATTTATACCCTACTCTGAAACCTAAGTTTAAATATCTATATAATTATTAAAAGCCTCTTTAAGAGGACCTAGAGGCTATTTTAAAGTAGTTTACATGATTATATAATATAATAACTAAATATAGAATATAAGAGAAAGTCCTGTATAATTTTAATAAAACTAGCTTTATAATAAGTATAATTACTATATTAATAATAGTAACATATACTAATTAATATAATAAAGTAAAGTCTATCTAACCTAGTAACTATAAATAGTCTATAGTTATTAAATATACTAATTCAGGCGGGTAGTATATCCCTCTATTTATAATTATTAAGGGTATATATTACCTTACTACTTGAACTATAGTATTAGGTTTTCTAAGTAACTAGGGTATTAAGCCTATTACTAATAAATAGATAGATAATTAGATAGGTCTTAACTAGATTAAATACTTTCATAAATATACTAAGAACCGAACTAAGGGTATCTACTAGATACTTATTATTAATAGCTATAAGAGCTATTTATTAGTTAAATTTAATAGTTACTATAAGTAGAATAGTATTATAATAGCTAGTATACTTATATATTTATTATACATACTCTAGCTACTAGATATTACCCTTTATTTACCTCCAAAATATATATATAGTAATAAACTTAACCTCTTTATCTAAGCTTCTATAGACTATATTACTAAGTCCGAGTTCGTTATTGCCTTCTACTAGAATTATAATAAGGTTTGTAATAACAAAAATATTAATTCTATATTCCTAGGCATTAGAATTTCACTATAGAATCTAGAATATATTATCTAGAAGCTTAATATATATTTATAGATTCTTATACCTCTTATACCTAACCTTTTGATATTACTACTTTAGTAATATAAATACCCTCTAACTTATAATAAACTATCTTATAGTTTAACTTTATTAAAAGTTAGATCTCTACTTATTAAAAAGGTTTTGTAATACTAATTATTACTATTGTTAAGTAATTATTAAAGGGTATATAAGTAATAATATACTTACTTACTCTTTTAGCTAATTAGCTTTATATACTTAAGGATATAAATATAATACTTATAAAACCCTAGAGGGCTAAAACAAAATTTAAGTCTAGCTTAGAGGAGCACTTAATATAGAGGATTCTAAGGGTTTATTAAAAGAGAAATAAAAGTTTAAATATCTAATACCTTAAGTGAATAAGGAGGGGGGTCTATTAAAGAGAGCCTAGCTAGCTTAGAGATATTATAATATATATAGTAAGACTAGTTATAATATATAAACCTATTTTAAGAATATTAAATTATTAGGAGGTTTAAATAGTAATACCTAATAATAGGTTTATTATATTATAGTTAAGAAATACTAGATATTATTATAGATATAAGAAAAAGTGCGCAGCTAACTAATATGCGCGGCTAACTAATAAACCACGTTATAGCTATAATAAATAATATTACTATTAATTATAAATGTTATATTATTTATTATTTCATTAGCAAGTATAATAATATAACCTAACTATGATATAAGGTCTTAAGTACTAATAAATAGTTTATTCATAAATACAAAGTTTAGTAGTAAGTAATAATAATATAATAAATTGAGTTTATAGTTATACTATAGCCCCTTTATAAAAACTATACTAAATTTACTTAGTTTATAGGTATAACTCGGAAAACACTATATAGGTATTTTAGCTTATACTCTCTACTAGTTAAGAAAAATAATATAGGGATTCGGTATATTCCTACTTATAAGTAAACTCTATAAATATTACAATATAAAATCGAATATATATTATATTAAGGCTAATTATATTAGAGCTAAATAGGCTATTAAGGCTCTTATAGTAATACCCTAATTAAGCCTTCTAATAAAGTACTATAAAAGCTATTATATAAGATAACCCCTTAACCTAAAAGGTTAACTTTCTAGCGAGATATTATAAATACTATTATATAAGAGATAACTCCTTAACTAAAGAGCCCTTTCTTTAGAGGTTCTTATAACTAGAAGTATAAGAAGCCCTATTACTATACGTAGAGCCTTATACCTCTTCTTCTTCCTTATCTAACTTATATCAAAGCCTTAACTATATTAATATTAAACCCTATATATAACTATATTAAGCTTAAGCGAGGTATACCCTTTAATATATATAATATGTTAGGGATTACTAGAGAGTTTAATATTAAGATAACTAATAAAACCCGCTCCTTTATTAATTACTCCGCTATATATAGAGAATATATTATTACTCTAGCTCTTAAGAGGGCTCTCCTTAATACCTTTATAAGGGACCCTAAAATATAATACTATATTATAGCTAAATAAAGATACTTAGTAGCAGTAGAAGTTTAATAGGTTCTTATATACTCTATATAGTACTCCTTCTTTAAGTAGGTCCTCTATACTACTAACGTAGAGGTAGCCTAGGCCTATTAGGGAAATATTAGTAAATATCGCTTATACAAACTGCTTTAATATAGAGAAAGCGTTATAAATAATAGTATAGCTATAAAGGCGTTTGCTAACCTAGTTAAATAAGAGGACTAGTAGATAAAGTAGTAATAGAGATAGTATTTACTAGTAGCGAGGGTAGTATATAAGAGGATAAGTTAATATTTTTATAGTATATTAAATAATTAAAAACTATATTATTATTAAAGTATAAAGTTAAAGATCGTGAGGTTGTAGGTATATATAAGTGCGGCTATAATTAGGAGAGTTAGAATTATGTGACCAAAGGCCATATATATTATTATTAGGCGCGGAGTTAGAAGGTCTATTGCACCTAAGAAGGTAGAATCACTATGCAGTAGCTAGAGTCTATAATATAACAAATCTGAAGCCTTAGTTAAGGTTATTCCTTGGCTATTATAAGCGTTTTTTAGGGGTAGTAATATTCTTATTAGTTAGGTCCTAATATTAGGTAGTAGTTAATAAGTTAAAATAAGCTTTTAATTAGTAAATGAAGGCTATATAAGCCCCTCTAGTATAGTACTTAATATATTATTCTTTTATTAGTATCTTCTAAGGCGTCTTCTTTATTAGCTTAGTCTTAATACTTTAGCCCTTTTAATATAGTATAACTATATTAATACTAGTAATAGAGATTATTCTGTTATTAAAAGTAATAGGGGTTTAGGTTATAGGTTATTCCTTAGGTTTAGCTATAAATCTAGCTTTCTAGAGCTCTTCCTTTTAAGGGTAGAAATAGTATTATTAGAGAAACTAATTATATTATCTATCTATATATTTATAATAGTAAATTAAGAGCTTAAGCTATTAGTAATAAGGAGGTAGGGATTAAAATAGAACTAGTTATCTATAGTTTGTTATAATAATAAGCGCTACATATAGCTAATTAATAGGTACTAAACTTAGTAATACTATAGAGAGGTTTAATAACTTTTATAATAATCCTAGGGGGTAGAGATTATAGATCTAGTTAGGAAGGTAGGTATATATTAATATTATTTATAATTATATAAGCTTAAGTAATATCCCTAATTTAAATTCCGTAGGTAGAGCTAAGTAAGAAAGTAATTACTAAAAGAAAGTAAATGCTATAATATTAGATTATAAGTAACTATATTAAAATACCCTCCTTATTAGTATTATTAATACTATAAATAACTAGGTAAGACTTCTTAAATAGAGCTATAGTCTTATTCTTAATCTTATTAACTATATAGGATTAAAAAGATAGCTATATTATTTAGTTAGATTATAGATCTTAAATTTAAATATTATAATTAAAGAAGGTATTAATCTCGTTTTTATAAGACTTCGAAAAAGGGGAATTATTATTAATAAGTATCCTAGACTTATATAGGGCTAGAGAAGGTTCCTAACTAGCTTTCTCTTTTATTAAGATATATATTATTAGATTATTAACTTCTAGTTTGAATATATTCAATAAATTAGTAATAAGGTTCTTCTACGGTCTTTCTCTATATTAAAGTAGAAGGGGGGGAGAAGTTAGCTTAATATTCTTAGAGGTAATAGGGGCTTATAGGTTATTATAGCCTCTAGCTACTATATAGTAATTCTACCTACTTAAGTATAATAGACCTTCTAACTCCACGCCTCCTAATAATATATATAGCCTTTAGTTATATAATTATAATTACTCACTACCTCTCCTAACTATAGCCGCACTTATATATGCCCTCCTATATAGCCTTATAATCTTTAACTTTATACTTTAATAATAATATAGTTTTTAATTCTTTAATTACTAACTACTATACTATTAACGTATCCTCTCGTATACTACTTACGCTACTATTAAATACCGCCTCTATTACTACTTCGTTATAAGGAACAATAGCGGGTATAAAAGCGCAGAGCCACGCTATTATACCTGCTATTATTCCTTACAATATAGCGTTTATAGTAATTATAAGAGTAGTAAAAATTATTAAAAGAGGGTAAAAGTAAGGGAAAAATAATAACTCTATTAATATAATAAAATATCATAAACTACTAATTATTAATATTAAGGTTATAGGTAGGTAAACTATAGTTATTATTCATAATAAGGGATTTAAAACTTTACTTATAATATATAATAATAACTTTAGGGGTCTTAAGTTAGAAGTAGAAGCTAAGCTATCGATAGTTAAACCTAAAGTTTCTATTAACATAATAGTTATATATAGGAGGAGGCTTAGGCTTATTAAGTAATAAATATTATCTCTTTAGTTTATTTATCCTTATTAATTTATAGTTATAATATAATAATCAAGTTAATTACTAATTAATATTAGTTTTATAGTACTAGTATTAAAGAGAGGGGAGGTTTAGTATAATATTAAAATAGTTTAATTAATATAATAAAGTTATTATTAGAGGGGTAACTAGCGAGATAGGAATAATATAAGAAGCTAATAAAGTAAGTTATATAATAGGTTATATAACTACTCGCTAGGTCTTAGTTATTCTAACCTAGGCTATAGATCTAAAGCTAGATCTAGCCTACTAGGTAAGTAGGAGTCCTACCTACTAGGTAAGTAAGTGACTATTCCTATACTTATACTTTAACTCTCTTATTATGGGTAAGCTCTTAAGCTTATACTTTCTATTTCTAAGTAGTATAGTAGTAGTAGCTAGTTTAATTTATCCTATAGTAAGATAATTAATAAGGGGTTTAATAACTATTAATAGTATATATATCGGGGCTATTTAGTAGTAAACTTCTATTATTAATAACGCTCTATACAGTATTATTTAATTTAATAGGAGGGCTAAGGCTAGGTAATAGCGCTAGCATATAATATTATAATCCTAATAGTTAAAAATAGAGGTAGGAGAAGGTGGGGATTATAATATTATATAAGCGCTAGTAGGGGTCTCTTTATAGCTAGATAGAATAATAAGAGGGACTAGTATAATATATTAATTATATATAGATATATAAAAATAGGCGAGGTAGTTAGGTAAGGGTATTATAAGGTCGTTATAGTATAGGTTAAAAGGAGGTAATTAGTAATATAGTACTTATAGTATTAATAACTTTATAGAGTGAGGTAGTAAATATGATAAATAGTAAAAAAAGGTTACTTATTATAAAAAAAAAAGCTATAGAGTACTTTAGCTAAAAATTCGCTCATTAGATGTAGAAGTAGTAGGTACTATAGGGCGAAGTAATATGCTAACATTTTTAATCCTTGGGGAGGTATAGTATGGGGCATAAACGCTGTTTTCTTCTTATAAGTCCACTAATTTGCAGGGCCATCCTTTATCGGCGCTTTTTCATTGGGCTCGCCGATGAACTTATCTTATCTGTATCTGCAATGCCATTCCGCTCTCCACCACGCCAATAACCTTCAGCGAAGGATTCAAGGGCCCTGATTCGTCAATTTCACTTTCCCATCAACCGAGGCTCATTGCCCAGCGGCATGTCACAGACTCGCCCACGCCCTGTCTCATTCTCGACCCCATATCAATCCCAATGCCCCCCCCCCCCCTCCAAGCCCTGTCTGCGCAAGCAACACTTGCAAGCCGGCCTTCCTTTTTTTTTTTTTTTAGCAATCCCACTTAGGGCTGCACCGCGGGGGCTGTCAGTGTCCGCCAGCGTTGCATATTCTCTCGTCCTTTTCACGGTCGTTCTTCTAGTCTGAAAGGACCTTCCCGCGACTCGGTTACTGACCACGCGTGAGCTCGCTAGCTTGCCCTCTCTCGACAGCTCCCTCCACCTTACTTCCCTGCTTCTGGGTACCTTCCCTCCAAGGGACCAAGGGACCCATCAGTCGGTGTACGGCATGTGCAGATCAGGCCCTTTTGTACAGGGATTGTAGGCGTTGACCGTTGCGACTTTATGTCAACGGGTTGCAGCCCTTTCTTCTAGGGGTAGTATGCTGTTGGAGTGTTTCAACCTATAAGGCGTAAGACGTGGCTTGGCCCGACAACATCATTTGCTTGCTTGCTTCTTTCCATATAACATAAATAACCTCTCTCGCAATGTCTATCCCTTCACCTTCCCATTCCCGACCCTCTTCTTCGCCCTTTGCCCTCTCAACCCCACTCGACATGGACCCCGTCCAGTTCAAGTTGTTGATGTCCCTATTACCCAAGGTGCCCTTGATAACACGAGTGGCTCTACTTCATGTTCTGCACATATCCAAACCAGCCAAATATCTTGACTTGAGGAGTGAGCTTATTATCGCTGTTCTACGCTCATATATCTCAACCACCAAGTCCCGTTCTATTACATCGAGCCAGAAGCTTGCCAACCGGGATAGCGGTGTGAAGGGTAGGATATGGGTTTCTACCTATGCCAGCCCTGCTTCATTGGAGACCGACGTCCGTGACGCGGTCGTTTGTGCCATCCAGTCTCTCAGAACGCCGGATACGCCAGAAATCGATCTGCGATTACCGGACCTCCTTCCAGTCGAGGCTGAGTGGACAGGCTACCGCGCAGGTGCTACGCCTGAGTCCAGGCCGCCAATGATTGGGGAGAAGGAAAAGTATGACGAGCTTCAAAAGGAGGTCACCAGGCCTTTGACGGTTTTGTACTTTCACGGGGGAGCATACTACCTCGGTGACCCGGCGACGCACCGACCGGCGACTAAGAAGATAGCTAAGCTAACTGGCGGGCGGGTTTATTCCGTCCGCTATCGACTGGCCCCTCAAAACCCCTTTCCCGCGGCTCTGGTAGATGCGTTAGTTTCCTACTTGACACTGCTATACCCGCCTCTGGATGCCTACCATCAAGCCATTGAGCCGAAGCATATTGTCATTGCTGGTGACAGGTGAGTTATGGGAGTATTCCCGAAGAAATACGATAGTGCTGACCGGCATGCAGCGCGGGCGGAAACCTAAGTCTGGCTTTGTTACAACTCATCCTCGAGCTTCGGAGACAGAACAGAAAGGTCCGCTGGCTCGGAGAGGAGCGCGAGATTTCACTGCCGGCCGGCTTTGCCCTGAACTCGCCATGGCTGGACATCACTCAGAGCTCGCCGAGCTGGGAATCGAACTGGGAATTCGACTATCTTCCGAAAGCCTCGGTGTACGCCGAATACAACCCGCCGCCTTGTAATGCCTGGCCTACGAAGCCTCCACGCACCAGCCTCTATGCCGACGACGACTTCATGGCACATCCGCTGGTGACCCTTGTCATGAACCGAAGCTGGGCTGGGGCGCCGCCCGTCTACATCTGCACGGGATGGGAGTTGCTGGCGGACGAAGACAAGTACATGGCACGCAAGCTACAAGAAGACGGGGTGCCGGTCGTTTTCGAAGAGTACGAAGGCATGCCTCACTGTTTCGCTCTAATTCTGTCCAAAATTCCCAACGCCAAGCGCTGCTTTGATGGTTGGACTGGTTTTATGAAGACGGCCATCAGCAACCCAGAGACCATCACGTCCAGAGCTGTCACTGTGAAGGCTAAGACACGGAAGGAAGTCCCCCGCGAGTTCGTATCTTTGAGTTTGCTGAGCGGTGATGAGATTCAAAAGCGGGTGTATCAGAAGAAGGAAGAGATACTTAACTCTGCTCCGGCGGCATTTCCCAAGCTGTAGGGGGGGCGGGCTTGAAGTGTTTGAGCCGCAACCGTTGCGAGATGGTGTTCCTGGGACACATACCATATAATTAATGACTAATCTATATATGAGAAAAGAACGGGCGGATATGAGCTTCCTACAAAAAAGAAATGAACGTCACAATTCAAGCTGACAAAATCATCACGCGTGACGCCGCGACGTCGATGTCAGTGTGGCAAGCAATCCTGGCAAGCGGGCGACAAAAAAACCGGCGCACTTATGACTCAAATAATAATAGTACTGGTATCTCCAAATAAGCCAATTTTATATATAAGCAAATATATTATAACAAGCTAGTCATCCCGCACTAATTACATCCCGCATCCGCTGCGGCATCCACTTGTAGGGTTGGTAGTTAGTGGGTTTGGGTAGGAGTGCCGATTTTTTTGTCACCCGCCTGCATGGATGAAATGAAACAGTATGACGAAGATGATCATCACTGAGGTTACAGGTACAAACCAGTTTTTTTATTATTTTTTTTATTGGGGGGGGGGGGGGGGGGGGGGGGGGGGGGGGGGGGGGGGGGGGGGGGGGGGGGGGGGGGGGGGGGGGGGGGGGGGGGGGGGGGGGGGGGGGGGGGGGGTGGGGGGGGGG
>JAOQIF010000141.1:0-46350 GCA_026260285.1 Colletotrichum sansevieriae
TTAGGTCTAGTTATAGCCTTAATAAGCCTAATAGAGATTATTCTAGCTACTAGGTTAACTTATACTCTATAGCTAATAATATAGTCTTTAAGGGCTTTCCTAAGCTTCTAGTTAGTTTTACTAAATAAGTTAGTAGTCTAGCTAATAAAGTTATATAAGAACTCGCGCTAGAAGGCTTAGCTAGTATTCTTATTAATCTTATAAACCTTAAGTTAATAGCCTATCTATATATTTACTTATTTAATAGATATATCGGGAATATTATCGCTTTCCTTATCGATCTTAAAGACCTTACCCTATAGGTCGGGCTAGATAATACCCTTAAGCTAGGTAGGGATAGGGATATCGCTAGAGATAGATCCTTAGATAGATCTATCGTAGGTAATAGGAGGAGGAGGGGGGTTGCTACCCGGCTTAGCAGTTAGGGTAGCTATTGTGAATAGAGTAGTAGAGGTAGGGGGGGGGGGGTATAGTATGCGTTATTTTTCGCGATATTATAGCTTTTTCATATCGAGGTTGTTATATATAGGCGCAAAGCAGCCTAGATATTATTACTATAGTTATTTACTTAACCGGTCGTTATATATAGGCGTAAAGCAGCCTGGATATTATTAAATAGTTATTATAGTAGCCTATAACAGTCGTTTCAATCCCTCTACTAGTAGTAGTAATATTAATAGCAGAGATATCTCTTCTACTATAGGTAGTAATAAACCTTGCTAATCTGCGGTAACTCGAGTAGTTATAATAGTTAAGTTAACTACTAATTAGTATTAGAATAACTATCCTATATAGGTAATAGTACTAGAAAGATAGGGTTCTTCTATAATACTATAGTTATTCATAATATCTATCTATCGTAGGTTTAGTGGTTATAATAGCTATATAGGCAGTCCTTATATATAGGGTCCTAGCCCTCCTATTGGTTAAATCGGCGCAATAGGTGGGTCCGAACGGCCCGACGTGGCGCCGGTCGGGTCGGCGACGAACCGCCGACTGGGCTTCCAACACTTATATTATCCTCTAATTACTCGCTAGAGTTAGCTTCTTTATATAGGTTTATATAAGCTATTTCGCTCTGCTCTTAGTAAATATTAGGTATAGGTTCTTTAGCCTAATTAGTAGGTATTGCTCAAGTATATAGTACTATTATTATTACTAACCTTCCTAAAGCAGGTTAGAAGCAAAAGAATTATAAAGGTATTAAAAGGGCTAAGAGCTATAGTTAGGTTAAACTAATAGTAGAAGCACCTAAAAGATAGGATTAGTATTATTATATTACTTTTGCTTACTTCTTCTAAGATCCTTTATTTCTAGCTTTTAGTAAGTATTTACTAAGTCTTTATTATAAGGGTTTTATACCCTAGACCTATAGGCCTCTCTATCCTTTCAGCCTATGCTAGCCGAGGCGTCCCGAGCTTCTCCGGTCTGGGTATCCAGTCCCTTATAGTAGTAAACCTAGGTAGAAGCCTAGGTAGGCTTAACCTAGGTATAGCTTATAATACTAACTATAATATCCTTATTATCTACTGTACTATTAGTAATATTCCGAAACCTCTTTCTAAGGCCTTGCCCCTCTTTATATTCTATAGACCGTGTTTCTTCGCCCCTCTTTATTATACGTCCGGACCCTAACCTCTATCTACCTAAAAAGAAGGCTTTTCACAGTCTCACATATGGGAAAGGAGGATTTTCTTGCCAAGACGGCTGCTCAAAATGCGGGTGCTCAAATGGAATGAATTCTTCATCAACCTTGACAGCAACGGATATTGCTACTCGGGTTTTGCGTTTGGCAGTAAGAAGCAGAGAGCAGAGGTTCCTCGCAAGTAGAAGGCCCAGCTGGCCAGTAACTCTCCGTGGATGCCCCCGAAAGAGCCGCAAATGGCCGTCGAGATTCGACGCTACCGGCCGATGATGATTAGGGCTGAGAGGAAACAAGGCACAGCAGGATCTTGTAGGTGATCCGCCACGTGTTCCTGGATCTCCTTGCTAATGTAGCAAATGGCAGAGCTTTTGGGTTTACGTGTGGTGACCGGGTTGCTTTGGAGAAAAAAAAGGGGGGGGGGGGAATCATCCAACATGTAAAAGTACCATTCGACAATTACGTTTGATGAAAAGTATATGACTGGTTGTTAAGAGCATAGCTTTATGCCTAAGTTCTAATGTCTGTCGACCGTTTAACTGGTAGGCAATGCCTAGTGTAGCTTCCTAGTGTAGCTTCATTGAGACCGACTGAGAAGACATAGTGGCTGCAGAGAACGGGGGCGCCGTTGGGCGGAAGAAGTCGTTGGATGCCTGAAGAACGACGCCGATATTGAAGCGCCAAAACACGCTCTGAAAGACGATTTGACTAAACCTTCACATCAGGAGACGGGACAAGAATTGTGGCAGCTTTCATAGCCACAATCAGTCCCCCTGCCACCAGAAGAGATCCGAGAACGAACGAAACGAAGCAGACCAGGTCAAAAGGTCTCTCATAGAACCATAGTTGCTCCCTCTTGCCGAGTTTGTCCTCCTTCTTGGTTAAAGTCCCATCTGGCACATGCTTGAACTCCATCTTGCTTCCGCCCCCAAGACCACCTTCGCTCTGAATGATGGCCTTGTGGAGAGTCTCCCTGTTGAACGCAATAACCCTCTCCTCGAACTCGGGGAACAACCGCTGCGTCTTCGCAAGCGCCCTCACCAACCAGCAGAAGCCCCGAAAGCACGCATAGTAGTATATGCCGGGCTTTCCCATGCCGAGCTGGTCGCACAGGGCGTCGCCGTTGAGCACCCTGCTGCCGGCCTCGATAAAACCGGCCGAGAGATTGACGGGCGGCAGATCCCGGACCGTCTCGACGAAGTTGTGACCTGCTACGAGTGACATGTCCGTCACGAGGCGTTCGTTGAAGCTCATACTATCCATGAGGACCTTTGCCTTGGCCGCAGAGGTGAAATGATCGGTCGGCGTGCCGAGCAAGTGGCCAATGTATCGCCATAGCGCGACGTAGTCTTCGATTTCTTGCCGAGGTACGGAGATACCCATGAGCGGCAGCTGAATGAAGGCGTGATTGCAGCCAAAGGTTGTCAGGGCATGCATTGAGTCCAACGTGTTGATAGGGACGCCGTACGTCTCGACGTCGTAATAGGATGGCCCTTTTTGCTGGACAATCTTGAGGATGCGCTGCCGCACCATCGAGTGCAAAAGGCGTACACGCACTGCCGTCTTGTGCCCGCGGCCTCCAGGACGAATATACTCGAGGCTGTGGGTAACCTCAAGGAGCATCTGGAAAGTCTCCAGGAGCCGGCGAAACAGCGCACGGGTACTGAAGCCGCCGGTGCGCACCAGGACCTCAACGACGCCTGCGGATGCCGAGTTCTCGCCGACAAAGCCCTGCAGGGCGAAACCCATCAGGTTAGCCACGGCATAGCGGTAGAAGAACTTTTGGCCGCGCGCGAGCTGATCCCAGTCGACCCAGTCCGGAACGGTGTGAACATCATTCCATAACCGGCCCAATGCTTCGTCTTGTTCGTGATGTTCCTGGAGCACAGCGAAGAGGTCGAGCTTGGACAATTGTCCTGCGTTGCCCAAATGCTCAGCGAGGTTCTGGCGATGGATCTCTTGAATGCTGTCGACGGCTGTCGCGCCTATCCCGTCGTATGTCTGCCGCAAGTGCTCGGTCTTGTCCTTTGGGATGTGGTCCTCGGTCCAGAGAAACGAGTAGTTCCCCACGATGCGCACATCCTCATCGTTCTTCTTACCGAAACTGAAGACTCTCATGTTGATGGCTTCCGAGTTCCACGTCACGATGAGCTCGGATTGTCTAGGAATGGAAAGTTGGTCATCGGCATGCATCGGGTCGGGCCGTTTAAGTACGAGACCGTCATATTTTAGTGCAGCACATCTGGCCAATTGCCCTTTCCAGAACGGTGCATCGCCAAGGAAACTCGGCGTGCATCATCAGTAAATCCCTTGCAAGCCTCACTTATCCACCTGAAGTGTCCACAAAGAGCTGAAAATTGCGGACTCTTATTATCTATGTCGAGTGTGTGTTAGACCTCGCCCACTATGTTTTCTCAGACTTGTCATCCAACCTTCGGACAATCGCTATTGAGATGGCTGCTCGAACTGTCGTCACGCTTCCTGACATGTTCCGGTGCTTCCTGGTCCAGGAACCTAGGGTAAATCGAAACTACATGACAGCCAAGTTGCTATCAGAAGAATGGCTCGCGAGGTATGCGGATCGACTTCCAAAGGCTGCTGTTTCGTCCGGTTGACGTGACGGCCATGGCTGATGAAACGGACTAAGAAAATGCTCTTTCTCTCCCAAAATGCGGAAGAAGGTCAACGCTTGCGACTTCTCCTACTTCTGCTCGATCGCTGCCCCAGATGCTCCGGAAGAAAGGCTTCGAACTGTGTGTGACTGGGGGAATTGGGTGAGTCCCGACGGGCAGTGGCTTTGCCTTCAAAGCATGGTGTGAATAAGGCACCAGCATGGCCAACACTGACATTCCCGCGCAGGTCTTCCCTTTTGACGACAGTATGTTTTCCATCATCAAACGGAAATGACGTGACAGAGATTTATAGCTGAATGATGCCTAGTGTTCGATTCCGGGCATCTCAGGACCGACCTGGAGACCTCACGACAGGTGCTCGACAGCCTCATGGCAAACATGCTGGGCCAGCGGCGCTATATCGGCAGCAAGCTGCCCGTGGTCCAGGCCCATGACGACGTCTTCAGGAGACTGTCAGAGGTGAGCTGCCCTCTGAGATGCATATTTGAGTGACTCCATCGCTAAGGCCTTATCTTCGCATCCAGGGAGCTCCCGCCGGTATGCTCGAGTTCCCCGAACGAGAACCATGTTTCATTTGATGTGCTGATGAGAAGAACCTGCAGGTGTTCTGGGACGCTTCGCAAGGTCTATGGAGCTGTACGCCACAGGTGTTGCAAGACATGTAGAGACCTTTACGAATCACAGTATCCCGTCCCTACAGGATATGCTAGAAACTCGTCAGCTGTCGGTTGGAGTCGCACCGCTTTACCATCTAGTCGAATACGCGCATTCTCTGCAGGTACCAGAAGAGGCCTTCGATGATCTCGCAATCCAGAGTCTGGAGCGCCTCGGTGCAGACTTTGTCATCCTGTCAGTGTCCATTATCATGCTTAGTGCTCGAGACTGCAAAGTTGGACCATCACTGACTTGCGTCTCTGGACTCCTAGATCCAACGACATCCTCTCGTATCGCAAGGAGGAGGTAGGTTTCGCCTCAGAGGCACATTCTCTCAATCTCTGTGGATGTTCTCAATTGCTGACTTGGAATCCGTACACTAGTCTGAAGGATGCCCGTTCAACATGGTGGCGGCCTGTCGAATGGCGGGGACATCTGCGCAGGAGGCCTTTGATATTGTCGGGTCTCTACTCGAGGAACGGTGCCGCGAATGGGACGACGTCATGAGCCGCTTGCCACACTGGGGCGGGAATGCTGACATGGAAGTTGAGCGATATGTCAAAGGCATACAGGACGTGGTCCAAGCCAACATCAGCTGGAGGTGAGTGGAATTCCGACTTCGTACAGCTCCTAGCAATCCACAGTCCATGAGACACCTATCGAGCAAGTAGTTCGACCTGGAGAATGTAGCTCACTGTCGTGGCATCGTTGTAGCTTGCAGTCAAAAAGGTACCTGGGAGAAGAAGGCCCACAAGTACGTAAGACGTGGAAAATCGACGTTCTGATCGACCCTCCGTACCTACACGATCTTGTAGTAACCGATCGTGAAATGTCAGCCGGTGACGCAAGCTCAACGACCAAGGATCCTCACAAAAACACGACTCCATCGTATTCGCCTCAAAACGAAGATCGGAGAAAAGATGCCTTGATCATGGGTAATGGCGACAGCGAAGGCGAAGCCGCGAATGGCCTAGGCTTGTTGAGAATTCCACTGGATGTGAGACATGCGCCCTGCAGCATGGGGAGGAATCCAGCATTTCCACGATCAATGGAGAACTAAGCTCCGTCGAAATGATGATTGTCGTCAATTCGAAGCTTGAGATGACGGTCTGGCTATAGGGAAAAATATTGGTCACAGCTAAGTATGAGCTCACGGCCCCCATGCAAGTTTCTGTCGGACGGGGATAGCCAAGCCAACAATGGAAACTTCATCCTGTGTACTACTCAGGTAGAATCTCGCAGTCTAGTTCTCTGATATCAGCATGTCATCAACAGAATATCTCCAGGGATAATAGTCAATACGAGAAGCCCCTCGGGCCTTGCTCGTCCGTGCTTTAGAATGCGATGGTCCTGAATCATAAGGCATGTCCAAATTCCTGGTGACTGTATACTCTAGTATCTTAGTCCAGATAACACTTGAAATTAATTTCATTAGCTTCCCAAGATCCCGCGTAGATGATTTTGGTGTGATAATGAATCGACGCTCGGGGTTGTGTTCGTATATCGCGTGGTCCCTGGTGGCCGAGGGTGCCCGGCTGGTAGATGTCCATCGTGATGTACAAACCGAATACCAGCTAAACAGATTCTCATCATAGATTTACGACTAGACATGTTCTCTTCTCGTCAATTCTGCCGGTCATTATAATCAGCTCCTTCGAAGATCTTCACCGTACATCCGATATCAGCACGCTATCGATCTTTACAGCACCGCGGAGGCAAATCAAGTAGCGATACCATTTCAGGTCCATCGGCGATCTTCGGTTTCTAGTCCGCAAATTGGCCTCACACAGGTGATGCTTGCTAGAAGACTTTCGTACCAGCCACACATCTGTTTTGTAATTTTCGAACCAAACCGCTGACCAGTTCCGTCTTTGCCCTGCGGGCCTCGAGGACACCCTCATATCCCACACACATACGCCACTGACCTTAGCTGAATCTTTGGAAAAATCAAAAAGATTTCCTAAACTATTTATGACCACATGGTTCCGAAAGATTGGGCACCAAGCAGGGGGGTTCAAGGCTTCCTGATCCAGCCTTCCTCCCTTTTGTTTTTTTCTTTTTGGCAAATCGCAAAATCCCTAAATTGAACTGGTGTAGATCAGGTCTGCAGATTTTTCTCTCGTCGATTCCGTATTTTTGTTGTTCTCAAGTTGAACACATGTGTATAACCCACAGACACTCGTCACCACTTCAACCCCGTACGTGCCGAGGCGAGGTCAGACAATAAACGATTCTGAGGCGGCAATTCCACATCTCATCATCTCACTGACGAATTCTGCCTCCGCCTTTTATGAGGAGAAAAAATCCGGATTTTCTACCATTTCCCTCCCCCTCCCCCCCCAAAAAAAAGGCAAAGGGGTTCTTATACTCAAAGCCGTCCGATCCCATCCTACGCCTCCAGAAACCGTCCCACATCGGCCCGATCCCGACTCATTTTCCTCCCGGTTCCCGTCCGCAAGCCTGTAGGTTGACACCCTGATCTTGCATATCCTCTCCAGGCATGAACTCCCTTCTGAAACAAAAGGATATGCAAGAAATTCCATGTCTCAATCTGCTGTCTGAACCTTCTCAAACGACAGGAACATCTCGAACCCCCTATTCCCGAAGATATCTCCGGCACAATGTTTCCGAGATGCAACCGAACCATTTGCACTATAAGTCTGCCTGTGTGAAGCCATTCGAGGCCGTGGATAAAGTTGTTCGTCAGTGACCATTGTCTAGATGACAAGTATACGATGAGTTCGAGAGCTGTAATTCACGACACGAAAATCAGGCACACACGTAACTGGTGAAAGATTACCATTATCATTTGCAATGCCTCAGCTCGTGAGCATGAGACGGCAGAAGATCATCACTGCTAGATACTCATAGTGAAAAAGCCACCTTAATCAACGCCCAGTGCCATGTTAAAACCCGCCCACCGTCTATGCTGGTTTCTGAAGCAGAAACGTATGATCCCCGGCCAAATTGTCCTCTTATCTTTGTTCTTTAACACCAAACCCGTTTATAAAAATATCGTTTCATCCTTTGACGCCGATCGAAATGCCATGATGCAACATGACCTGACGCGTTCCCATTTCTTGCTGTTTTCTGTTCGGTATGGCACTTTTTGTGTGTACAAGTCTGTTGCCTGGCTTGATTGGGGTAATTCGGATTTTCCCGACTGAAGATGAACTGAGGTATATCGCCTTGCGCCTCGCTGGACATGCTGCGTTTTGCAGGGCGTCGAAAGGAAAGGTTGTGACAACTCCTACGATCTCCGATTCTGTTCTTCCTTTTCCAACTTTTCGACGTTTTCTTCCGTCAAAGAGTCGCCCGTGATTACCGTCTGAAATGATGCGCCTCGCCGGTCCAGCTTCTTCCCTCCGGCGGCGTCCATCAGTTTCCCAGCTTGAGCCTGTAACGCAAGCTCGTCCGTTCCTGGTCGGCGAATTGGCTGGATGGATTCTACCACGTTCGGTGAGTCGAATGGCGATGGCTCGTAGGAATTGTTCCTTGTTAAAGGCCTCGGCGTGACTGGATCGCCTTTATCCTCCTTGTCGTGGTCCTGATTCCTGTCTCCGTCCCTCTTGCTGGGACTCAAGATGTCCGTCGATTTGCAGTGGTCCTGGTCGACGCCTGGGATGTCTGCAATGCTGCAATGTTTAGCAGTGTCTGAGCAGTCGGAAAGAGAACCATCCGAACCCTTCTGTCCCTCCGTCGACCGATGTCGTCTCTTGACCAAGCTCCATCTTACCAACATTCTTTCGAGTATCTTGCTTTTGACTGGTTTTGCGAGATAGTCATCCATACCTGCCTTGGTGCACTTTTCCCTGTCGCCTTGAATCGCTGAGGCTGTCATTGCCACAATGGGAATATCCCGGACGTACGCCCTGTAAGGCACATGGTGTCGCAGCAGGTGCGTGCACTTGTAGCCGTCAATGACAGGCATCTGCACGTCCATTAGGATGATATCTGGTTTGGCGTGTTTGCCCTTTTGAGCTGCAGCCATGTACTCGAGTGCATCCTTGCCATTCCACGCCGCCGTGACTTTGAAACCAAGCTTCATGATCGTCTTCGTGGCGATCTGCTGATTGATGGCGCTGCACAGGATTAGTAAGAGCTTCAGACTACGAGCGACGTCCACTTACTTATCCTCGACAACCAACACGTGAATTTTAGCTCTTTCACTCTGCGGCAAGAGTTCCTCTTCTGAAGCTGGTGGTGTTCGGACGGAGAGTCGCCGAGCTGGGGACTTATGCTTGTCGTTGAGGAATTGTGAAGATTCCCCAGAAGCGGGTGGCGTATTGATTAACTGCTCGAACTCCGAACTGTTGCATGACACGCTCATTTCGGACTGCAAGCGATCCGGCAGCGAATCGATTTCCACAATGGGGTTACCGCCTTGTCGATTCTGGGGCTTGCTGAATGGAACCCAGAACGTCGCGACAGTTCCGTTGCCGATGGAGGACTCTAGAGTCATGTCTCCATGCATAAGGTCAAGCAGGTTCTTGCAAATGGTCAAGCCGAGACCAGTTCCGCCGAACTTCCTGGCCGTGGATGCATCGCCTTGGCTGAATGGCTGGAAGAGCTTTTTCCGAACTTCTTCCTCGATACCTATGCCGCTGTCCTCCACGATAAATTTGACGATGATATTGTCTGCAGTCTCCTTCTCCTTTTGAACCGAAAACTTGACATAGCCCTGATTGGTAAATTTGATGCTGTTGGTAAGGAGATTTGTTATGATCTGGCGGACACGACCTGGATCGCCGATGACGACGAGATCGTTTTCGATATCTCTGGATATGTCTGACTTGAAATCGAGATTCTTCCGCTCGGCCGCGAAACTAAGCATCTTCCTGACATCTGTCACGATTACCGACAGCGAAAATTGAACCTCTTCGATATCTAAGCGGCCAGACTCAACTTTAGAAAAGTCTAGAATATCGTTGATTACAGTCAGAAGGGCATTGGCCGATCGTTGGATATTTTCGACGTATTCCGTTTGCTCGGAATCGAGCGCCATATCCCGCAAAAGTTCGGCCATACCGATAACACCAGTGATAGGTGTACGAATCTCGTGGGACATCTGCAAATGCGGTCAGCATGGTTCTTCAAACGTTGCAGGCCCTACTGACGTTGGCAAGAAACTGGCTCTTCAGTCTGTTCGCCTCCTTTGCAGCGGCCTCATTCGCTATCGCCTGCTTCTTTTCCCGAGACTCTTCTTTCAAGTCCTCGGCCTTCTCCTTGAGCTCAGTCACATCCATGATGACACCGATAACGCCCTCGATACACGTCTCGGGAGTGACGATACCCTCCTTGGTCTTCTTGCCAAGAATTGGCAAGAACCTCGTCCGATACCAACGACCATCCATGCCATGTTCGGCCACTTCTTCCGTCTTTCCACCAGCAATGATGTCTTCGATGGGCCGGAGGAATTTCGGGCGCTCGCCGCTCTTTAGTTGCGGGTTTAGGCGGTTGAAAACGTCGTACATGTCTTGGCCGATAAACCAGTTGGAGTTGTTGTAGTCCTCCCCGTTATCCCACATTAAAGCACCCTCCAGCATTGTAAGTTTGCGGCTCGTGTCGACGGTGAAGATAGTAACTTGGGAATGCGCGAGAACGCTCAGAAGCTGCTGTCGTGTCCTCCTGGCGGCAAGCTTGGCTTCAATTCCTTCATGCACATCCGTACATGTTCCGAACCACTTTTCGATCTTGCCAGTCTCCTTGTTCCTCAGGGGTAGAGCACGTCCCAACATCCATCTCCATTCGCCAGTCTTGCTGCGGCAGCGATATTCGGTGACGTATGGTTCTCCTGTTTCGAGGGAATGTTTCCACCTCTTCGCAGTTTCCGGCATATCATCCGGGTGAAAAGGATGTTTCCACCCAAGGCCATACGACTCCTCAGGGGTCAAACCTGTATACGTGAACCATCTTGTGTTGAAAAAGTCGTGATAACCGTCGGGCCTTGTTGTCCACACCAGTTGAGGCATCGTGTCGCATATCAACTTGAATCGTTCCTCGTCCCGCTCCTTAATCTCGGTGATCTCCTCAGTCATCTTCGTGACATCGCGAAATGTGACCACACCAGCTAGAAATTCGCCGGTGGCATCATCGCGGATTGCTTCACCGAGGGCGTCATACACATGCCTCTTCCCATCATGATCCAACGCGCCAACACGCATGTTACTGAATGGCTTCTCTGTCCGAAGAAGAATCGATATGGGAAATTCGCTCACATCCAACTCCCTCGTGAATTCGGCGTCCCACAAGGTCCAGCCTGGCAAGAGATCGAAGCCGTCGACAG
Organism: Colletotrichum sansevieriae; assembly: GCA_026260285.1. Taxonomy (NCBI): domain Eukaryota; kingdom Fungi; phylum Ascomycota; class Sordariomycetes; order Glomerellales; family Glomerellaceae; genus Colletotrichum; species Colletotrichum sansevieriae. The sequence continues at coordinate 11,216 of JAOQIF010000141.1, forward strand.
ATCTCTCTAAATCGCTTTCCTGCCGCAATAGCTTGCGGGCCGCCTTGTTGGGGAACGTCACACTTCCGTCTTTCCACATCGCCAGAATTGGCATTGTTGTGTTGTCCAGGAGTGCATCCTTCATTAGAATCATCTTCTGCAATATGGAAGGCGTGCTCGCATGAGCTGCTGTTGATGGCGGGCCCATTGGAGGGAACGGACTCGACGAGAGTGACACCGCACTAGGGCTAACACGAAACGACGGCGAGCTCGAATCATGACTAGAGCTGACTGAGGGTGGGTTGGAATTCGAAATCGTCTTGCGATCCGCTTGTTCCAAAATGTTCGGCCTGGCCATCGCCTTGCGGTTGGGAATGAGGCTGGATGGCGGTGACTGCGAGCTTGTGAATGTGAGTGTAAAGTAAACCTGATGATCTTCAATCTCCCAAATTGTGACAATCATCTTGGCATAGACTTGATGTTCCGAAGCACCAGTTTTGCTTCTAGGGTCGAATCCTGGTTTTCCCAGCTCCTTCCTGGTTAGAATGACATCTACTACGGCATCCTTAACAGTTGACGTCGTTGGCGCATGATCTGGTAATGGCGGGGCCAGAGAACCGGCGGTCGGGGTGGCTTCGCCGCCCTGTCCGAACATGTCGGCAGCATCCTTGGTAGTTTGCCTCGCACCCATCTCGAGTACAAGAGAATCCAGAAATGCCTCCCATCCAACCCATACTGGACGTCCCTCTTGGATCATGTCGATTCCTACCTGTGAAAGAGACTGTCCCCTCAACCTCTCGGCAATGAAAGAATTGGCGTCTTCGGACGCTTCTGTTACCAGGCCAAGCATTCTGCCCATCGCCTCGTTCGCGAGCACAACAGTCTTTAGATTATTCAAAACCAGTAGCGGCACAGGCAGGTATTGCATGGCGGAAAATGCGAGCTGACCTGGGGTTATGTACGGCATCGAAATACGAAACGGACTAGTCGAGTTGGATCGCTTACTGCCGCCGCCTGCCGCAAGGTTGAGACCCTCACGGAAGAAGCGACCGCCGCTGCTGCTGGTAGAGCTCGGAGCATCCCTGCGGAAGGCACCAACTTCGGGCTGGGATTTGATGTCGAAATGGAAACCGCTGTCTCCAGACGAATGGCGCGAATCTCGCTTTGGCGGTTCTTCTGGGGCTGGTGATGTCCTGGGAGGCACTACCACCAGGCCGTTGCCTCCAGCGTGGCCGTCAGCAAGAAGAGGTTCGGGAGGAAACATCTCGGTGCTCGCTCGCGCATGGGAAGATGTGGGTCGCAGGTGAACCTCCGGGTTGGTGAATAGCGGTGCGATGGTTGAAGGTCACAAAATTCGACGTGACAGACGAGAACTGGGTACAAAGATCCCACGAAGGGATGTGTTCCGGAGAGGCGGGCGGAAGAGAGAACTGACAACCAGAAGGTCGATTGCTAGAGTATCGTGGTAGGAGGGAAGGCGAGGCCGAGCATGGCGCGCGGCGCCTAGGTGTTGCGTGCGAGGGCGTGCGTTCAGGACTGCCGGATTCTAGGCCCGTCTCCGAATGGGTCCTTGGTTGAGAATGCGCTCTAATTGAGTGCGGTCTAGGCGTAGTTCGGCACTGGCTGCGGAGGATTTAGTGCAAGCGCCGTGTTGCTCGTTTGTTAGTCGAGACGCCTCCCGATTTCTCGTGGGCTCAGCAGACACGCAAAGGCAGCAGCAACAAAGCGCCAACGGCGGCTGAGGCTGTCGAGGGATGGTGAGAGCGCAAGCAGCTTCCGACGCTATTCGGCAGAGGCGAGGCGAGGCGCAAGGAAATCGGGGCGCTGTTTGGGATGGATTCTCGAACAGCTCCGGGTCGACTGCAAACGGCGGCGCAGAAGGGGAAGAAGCGGGACAGATGAGAGATGGAGGAATGATGTGGTTGTGTGACGACCAGCAGTAGCAGTAGCGGCGAAGGCTTAGTAAGTTGTGAGTGTGTCTCGCGGATGGGAAATCTGAGATCAGCGAACAGCGGGCTGAAATCCGGAAGGGGTGTGGTGTATGGTGTGGTGAGGTTAATGTTTAGGGAGATCAGTAGTGTAATCAGAGAGACTGAGAATTTGCAGGGCAGAGAAAGAACCAGATGCAGATGCAGATGCAGATGTAGATGTAATGGTGGGCTGGACAGAATAACTGCCGGCCGTCACGTCAGCTCTGTGTCTGGCTCCAAATGCGCTGTTGTACCAGGTGGTTCGCAGGAAGCCGTGCAACGTTTGGTTTGGGTCTTTGGCCCAAAAACAAAATGGGAAAACAAAAGTAAGTGACGAGTAATCAGGTGTGAAGGAGGGGGGAACCGCAATTGGTAGATGGATTCAGACCATGGCTGGAGCTAAGACAAGCAAAAGCGTAGGTCAAAAAGAAGAAGCAGATGGAAGATGAGGATCCAGTTTATGGTGCTCGTCTCTTGTCCCTCGTCCCTGGTTATCTGGGCTGGCTCTCTGGTGTCACTGACGGGCGGTACAAAGGTAATGGCATCGACAGTGGCAGGAAGAGCTCGATAGGTTTGAACGAATGGTTTGAACGAATGGACGAGGCAGGGGCATGGGGCCGTCATAGTCCAAACTTTGTTTAAGTGCAAGTGCTGGGTTTCCAGCAAAAATACGGTATGGAAGTCACCAGTGGTGTACACATGGCGTTAAGATGCAGGAGAATTGGTCGGAACCCATGCAAGTCTGGGGGGAGAGGGGGGGCCTGCAACCTCAGATTGGGGGACCTGGCCGCTGGGCAAGGGACTCTGGGACCGGGACTGAAAGGAAGGGTGGAACATGGACTGGACTGGAACTCGAAGACTGTTTCACTGCGCATCGCTCCACACTCGTGGCCCAAGGATGACGATGTGTGGAGAGAGAGGGGGACTCATAACTCACCTGCGAAACATACGGCATCTGTGTTGAGCGACGGGAGATGACTAACTTAACTAACTAGGTACCTTACTTTAGAGTACTACCTCAAAGTATGAAATGGTGATGGGCGAAGGGGGATACAAAGATCAGAACCTCGACCAGAGTCTTCCGCCGACTTAAACTTGCGGAAGGTGGTACTTGTGCCTGGTTCCTATGCTTCTGCCAGGTCTCCTTACATGAGGTATCCTTGTATCCGTAAATCGCAAAAAAGGCACCAGAAGAATCCGGGTCGCCGGAGGATGGGAAAGTGGGTGAAGGTGCACAAAACTCCAGTCCAGCGGGAAATGGCGAATTCGGTAGGTACATAACAAAGTACCTTAAAAGTAAAGGCACCTAAGGTAGGTGCCTCAGGTGAGGTACCGCTCCCATCACCATCCTCGCCATCGAGTAGCACCACCACACCTCCCGTCCGCCACCATCGAGCGGTGTTGCTGTTGAGCTCTGCTGTGCGTGTCCACTCATTGCCCCCCTTCCGCCTGAACGCCTTGTCCAGTGTGGTCCAGTGGATCGTCAGTGGTTCCTGTCAGCTGGAAAACTCGGCCGGCGTGAGCCCGCTTGAGTTCGTGAGCTTGATGGACGTCATGAATTTCTCAATCGACTTCTTCACCTCTGCCTCTTCTTCCGCTGCTCACACATTTTCCCTCCATCGCCCAGGGCCTTAGAATCCGCGATAGAGAAATGCTGTCCCGCGACTCCAAAATCTTCACCCTTCCCGGGAGGCATTTCCTCGCATTTTTGGTAGCAAAGGACACCACCTCCCGTTTCGCTATGGGTTCGGGGTCCATCCTTTTCGCCCTGCAATGGCCCCAAGCTCCCGCAAGCCCTGTACCTCATCTTGCTTCCCTCCGCTGCCATCACACTGTGACCCTGCCCGTCTTTGTCTGTGCCTTCCGATGCTCGATGCTGCTGGTCAGTCCAATTTTGAGAGCAATGCGCAAATACACTTCGCTTCATGCACTAAACCGCTCTCCGAGACCCTTAGGTTCCCCAACGGCTGACCTCGAGGCCGCTGGGCTCCTTTTCCTTTTGCCCCCATGGAATTGCCTCCCATCGCATGCTGCCACAAACCCACAAATCAATCCCCACTCGACAACTGTAAGCAATAAATGACCACTTCCAGAAATCACGAGATATCTCCAACCCGAACGAACCTGGGAGTCCCCTGAAGTCCCCCTGATTTTTGGGCCTCCTTATGCTGGCGCGCGGGTGTTGTCAACCGCATCATGGACCTTCACGGACGCCGCGTATTGAAGAGCGGGTACGGGAGCCTTGCATCGTACACGTCCGCAGCGATGACGGAACGAGAGGATCCCAGCGGGCGAGGCGAACTTCGAAAACGGGGCTTCTCCGGACAGGCGACTTGGGAAAATTGGGCTGCCTGCCCACCTTTCACCTTCCCAGCCCCCAGCAGTGATGGACGCTCCTTGCAGTAACGCAACCGACCCCGACCAAGCCCAAACCGAGACAGCAGCCACCATAATCAGGCCGATCTGTCCAGTATTCGGGGCTTTTTGCTTCTCAGGAACGGCACATTCGCTAATCATTTATTTGTCTTTGCTTGACGTCTCATGCTCGCCTTCCAATCCTTTTCAAAACTCTAGAGGTATTCTCATCAGCCTGCCAGAACTGAGTTTATTCAATTGGATGAGACGTCTTTGGAAGCGGTATGTACGTGCAAGTCGACAAAAACACTCCTCTTTGTGACGCCGTGCTCGGATGGACGCAAGACTGTCGGAGGACGAAAGCTAAGCCTCTCCTCATTGTCGTCATTGTTGTTGTTGCTGCCGCCGCTATGGATTGCTGCGCCAAGACAATTGAACGAGGACAGTGGACTGGTGGATAGTAGTCATGAATCAATGGATGATGGCAAACGCCTAGTGCCTGTGGCATCTCCATATCTGGCTGGAGTCAGAGAGAGCTTGGTAGCGAACCTGAGGGCTTGGTGTTAGCCGCCAACCCTTGTTACGAACTGCTCTATTCGTACAAACCATTCAGAGACTGACAAGGGCCGATTCCCAGCCGTGGACTCCGATGACTTCCATCATCGCTCGCATCTGCCGCAACACAAACATGCCACAATGGCGCGTCCGGGCGATCCCATCATTCTGGTGTTCGAACCTCGCTGCCGCGGCCGCTCTTTCAGGGTCAATGTATTGTGTTTCTCTGGTTCGTTGCGATAAATCATCTTGAATTGCATATTCGGGGCCGTCCGTGTGACTTGGACACCTGCAGTATGATAGCATGATCAGCTATCGGTGGTTTTTTTGGTCCTTTTCTTTTTTTCTTTGCTTACTTGCTACACTGAATTCGGATAAACGCAAGAAGTGGCTCTGACTATGCTTCACCGGCGTGGTTTAGTGACAAATTTGCCCTGCGTCTATCACTCCATCGATCGAAGATCTGCCACTCAAACAGGTCTAGCTTCAGAGACACTCAAGACGCCTAGACCGGGACGGCCATATTCCCGACCAGGGCCCTGGTCGTTCTCTCCATATCGGTGCGCCATCAGTGCCACACGAGCTCTACTTTCATACAGAACGATGCAGATCATCTGACCCTAGCTGACGGTCGGAGCCAATCATCGTTGTTTGGAACCAATCCGTCCGAAAAGCTTCGAAGCCCAAGCGTGTCAGACGACGACGTCATGATGCCATAAGCAGCTGTCTACGCAGTTTTCTGTAGCACCCAAGTCAGACTTGGTCCAGAATGTGCCAAACCCTCGTGGGATTCTCGTCTACCGCCCAGCGCTCCGTGCTAAGTTTATCTGACATGTGCCTGGTGCGCGCCACCGTGCTATACAATGACTCGATTCCTCATTCTTCTGTATTTACCGTAGCTCTACGTAGAGAGGCTCTTGTCGTACTCCAGGTCACCTATTATGTCATTGCGTCCGGTGTTGCGACGCAGCCTCCTACTGCTTGCACAAATCTACAGACGAAAATGCCTGTCGGCTCTCCTCAGCTTGTAAGGCTATCATCGACCATGTCGTCATATGGACCCTTGGGGATCCAGAAGACCCTTTCTCTCCTGTTCGGAAATGTTGTTTAGGTGTCGAGTCGATTCTTCCTGTGCCCCCGCTCTTTCAGGCGGAATTATCCTTCATCACTCCACATGTCGAACATGTCCACCACTGCCGCTCCATTACTGTGCCGCAAAACGAACATTCCCAAGTCGCAGGTTTCGTCGGACCCGATGTACGGCTAGCAGCAACGCTTAGGCTGCTATCGTTGCTTCCTCTTGGCGGACTGCCAGTGAGGTCTATGATCTCTGTGTTGGGTCTTGTAACAGACGCAACCGTCACCGATGCTCGCTGGCGCTCCCGTTTTTCTGCATTTGGGGTCCACACCTGGCGCTGAGGATCTTGACCCTTTTCAGTACCGCAAGCCTCGCAACAGAGAAAGCTCGCGGGATTGTGGAGTGTGCAGATCCCACATGTCCAACCTCGCTGAGCTTGCTCAGGGACGGGTACGGCGATCACTGGTGGCCGGGTTTCGGGCCTCGGCACCGGAGGAGGTCTTGATGTTGGCCCGGGAATGGGGGGAGGGACGGTATTGCTTCTCGCCCCAGGATTATCCGTAACGGTGCCACCACCGTTACCAATCGGATTTTGTGCGCTTGGCGGAACGTAGTAGTTGCCGTACCGCTGCTTCTCCTCTTCCTGGACCAACTCCCACAGAGCCTGAGCAATCGCTGCTTCATTTGCAGCGTCCTCTTCACCCTGCGTACGAAAGCCATTCCTCGTTGCCGTCTCGGAAATTTGTTGAATCTCCCGATCGTTGTGATTCAAGTTTCCACAACCTTGAAGAGTATTATTCCGGCGCTCAATAGCACCAACGATGGTTCGACGGATATCTGACGCTGGTCGGGGGCCTGAACCACCCAGACGTTGACCTGAGCCAGCGTTAAGCGAGCGACGCTTCTCAGCTGCCGAACGTGCAAGTCTGCGAGCCTCGTGCATGGGTATACGTCCACCTCCAAGTCGGTGCCCGTCAGAGAGAAAACCTTCCCCTGTATAGCCTTTTCGAATCAGCGCCTCGTGTTCATCTCGAAGTTGGTTCCACAACGCATGGAACTTTCCGTCATGAGGCCCGAAAACAATGTGGGAAAGTTCGTGGAGCATCGTGTCAACGACCTGCTCTGTTGGAAGGAACAAGGATCGATCGCCGGGGTAGCGCAATCTAAGTAGGATCCTCTGTCCTCTATTGACATTCAAACCTACATTCGCGTTAGTGCAGGGCTGAGAACGGAAATGAGAGATTACCTACCAAGAAGGTTTGCTTGATCGGGATAAAACTCTGCCAGCTCTCGTACCCTCCAGCCTCTGGCCCGCATGATAGGCTTCACCAGAGACGCCATCCTTTTGAGCGTCTGCAAGGCGTCTCTGGCACGGGGGAAGTCCGCCAGGTGGGAGTAAGAGTGTACGAGGGCGTCGTGTTCTGGCATGTTGGCTCAAATGCTGTTGGTTTCTTAGAGGAAGAGGTGTGCAACCTGCTCTCCGGAGGAGACGATGACGACGTTGGTAGCTACCGCCGAAAGCCCCGGGGATCAAGACGATAAACCAGGTTCAAGAAGAAAACAACGACAGGGGTATCAAGGCAAGCTCTATGCGCATGGCAAGAAATTTAACAGAAGCCATAAGAACTGGAATGATTCACATGGTAAACAGTCGACGACACGTACGAAGACGCGTAAGGCTTGATGCCTTTCGGTGATAAGACGTTGTTTTGCGAAATTGCTTGGCAGTAACTTGTAGGCGGATGACTGGACGCTGAGAATATTCCAGGCGGGGTGTGGCGGGGGGATTACTGACTAAGCTAGTTCTCAAGCAGGTCAGTGACAGTCCTCCCGCTTCTCATCTTGGAGGGGTTGATTCGGCTGTCGACGAGGTACCGTTCACCTTACCCATGAACCAACTTTGTTCCCTCCTATTGGCATGTCAGAATTTTGGAAAACCTGACCCTGTCGAACCATTTGCAGACGTCGGACAAAACCAAGTCAGATGTGTCTTGCGAAGATAACTTGCAGTGATCTACCGCCAAGTTACAACGTCCTCCGCTCGCTTGCAGCCAACTTCAATTTGAACGACGTATCTTCCATATTGAATGGCTTCCAATTCGACTTGGCATTCGGGACATGTGGCCGAACCCCTTTTTTTTTTTTTTTTTTTTTTTCTCTCTTTAAAAAACTGCTGCATTACGCCTCGAACTCGCAACGACATTCCAGGACGTGCTTGTGGATGATCCAACGACGTTGATCGACTGGAGAAGTCACAAGCGTCCAGCTACCGTTCCTCAACCTCACAAGTCGAGCAATGTGAGATTAGCTGAGTGACATGTCTTTTTGCGGAAACTGTCCCCTCTGGCTGGTGGTTCTCTTGAGCCAAATGAACTGGTTTAAATCAGGGTCAAAGGCCTGTTTCAGTCATGCATGAATCTGCCGCATCCCGAAGTCGACGTTCATGGTATTCCCAATCACCAGCAGCAATATTTGACTTTGGTCTAGAACCGCTAATACTTTAACGCGCCTTCTGACCATCAAAATCGAATTTTTTTCGTCGGATCTCGTCGGCAACTTCAGATGATGGAATTTCTATCCATAGAGACCTCGAAAACCCTGAATCTGTGATTTTCGGAAGCCGGTTTAGAGCTCCAAACTCCTCAAGCAAAACACAGCATGACCCTTTCGGGACTTGAGCATCACGAATTCGCTCGACTTCGCCATCAGGGGTCGCATGCCGGACTCAAAGTGTCTCGGAAGCCAGGCAAACTGGCTATCACCCCCCATCCTCTTCCTCGGGAGACAGTGCCAGCGAAGAACATGATTTGAGATGACATGATTGATCGACCGTCGCAGGTTGTTGATGAGTGCGCCTTTCAAAGGCCGTCCACCTAGTGTTCACTGGCGAACTCGAACCATTTCACCCCCTGCGCTCCTCCTTCCCGAGCCTGCAGCCAAGCCGCGAAGACAGGCTCTTCTATTCATTTTGCGATTTGTAATCGCTTGGTTGGGATCTCCCACTTGCGACCTGGCAATCGCGCATTTCGAAACAGTCCCTCCGAGGTTAGATCTATGCGTGGGCACAATGGTGAAGCGAACTTGGCAAAAGCGTGTGTGCATATCTTCCCTATGGCTCTCCGCACTTTATTTGCTTGTGATGTAGTGCTTATTCTGTTTATGATTTCTTTGCTTATTTTGATAATTTCTATAGAGCTCCGTGAGCTTTCTTGACCGGGCTTCACTCCTTCGCCTGGCCTTCTCTTCTCCTTCTCTAGGTGGCCATGAGGTTCACTCATTCGGCTGCAATTGTAGCATTCGTTCCCTTAGTGACACATCTAGTGGATGCGGCTCCATCGAAGAAATCAGATTCTTCGAGGTTTGAGATTGCTACTCTAGGAGGTGCAGCTTTTCGCATTGAACAAGTTCCCAATCCAGACTTTTACTACGGAAATCGACGTGGCCCAATTGCGCTGGCCAGAGCTTACTCCAAGTTCGGACATCCGATCCCAGATGACCTCCTCGGGCTCATCGACCAAATTCTTGGTGAACTTGGCTTGTTGAAAGGGTACAAGGGTGGGAAAAAGGGAGGCAAGGGTAAAGGCAGAGGTGGAAATGGAAACGGACTCAACAACGGCGCTGGGGGGTCAAAGGGCAACGGTACCACGACGACGCTGGGAACAGGTGGTGGAAACAAGGGAAATGGAGAGGCTGGCAATGGTACACTCCTAGTCACTGCCTTCCCGAACAGCGCTGACATTCACCAGGTGAGGTCGCCGCGATCCCGGCCGAATTCGACAGCCAATACCTCTGCCCCGTTCAAATCGGCACGCCGTCACAGACGTTGAACCTCAACTTTGACACCGGCTCGTCTGATCTTTGGGTCTTCAGCAGTGAGACGCCTATCACCCAAGTCGCGGGACAGACTATCTACCAGATCAACGCCAGTTCGAGTGCCGACGCCGTTCAGGGTGCCACATGGTCGATCTCCTACGGCGACGGAAGCTCCTCCAGCGGAAACGTATACACCGATGTCGTGACCATCGGCGGTGTAACGGTTGAGAGCCAGGCCGTTGAGTCAGCCAACACGGTGTCGGCGTCCTTCTCTCGTAATCAGAATCAGTCTGGACTTGTTGGTTTGGCCTTCGGAACCATCAACACCGTCAAGCCTACCAAGCAGAAAACATTCTGCGAGAACGCCATGACCAATCTCGCTACACCCCTCTTTACCGCCAACCTCAAGAGGGCGACAGGTAGGTCGTCTCCTTCCACCGATTCCAATGGCTAAACACGTTCCAGCGGAAAACTACAACTTTGGCTTCCTTGACACAACTGAGTTCACCGGCGACATTGCCTTTGTTCACGCCAACACTACACAGGGATTCTGGCAGTTCACTGCCCAGGGCTTCGCTTTCGGCTCAAATGGCAGCGCCGCCGTGTCCGCTCCGCACCAAGCCATCGCCGACACGGCACAACTCTCATGCTTCTGCCAGACACCATCGTCTCAGCGTACTACCAAAGCATCGCGAGCGCGAAATTTGACAACACCAACGGGGGCTTCACTTTCAATTGCACAGACCATATCCCGTCTTTCACGGTCAACATGGGCAACTACAAGGCCGGAGTCCCCGGCGAATTCATCAAATTTGCACCAGTGGACGGCCAGACGATCGAGACCTCGACGACTTGCTTTGGTGGTATTCAGAGTGCAGCGGCATTGCCGTTTGCGATTTACGGTGACGTATTCCTCAAGTCGCAGTATGTGGTATTCCATGGCGGAAACACGGAGCTTGGGTTTGCGAAAAAAAACCCTTTGCTTAGATTGTAATATGCTTTGCAACAGCCGAGGAAGTTTGACGATCATGGTCTCACTAAGATTGCCTCATGTCAATAATCTCTCAATCTTCAAAGACATATTAGTGAGTGATGCCAACTACGAAAGAATAGAGTCAGAGACATGACATGGATATTGTTCCCTTTTACTACCCTAATTGCCATCCTAGGTCTGCAGTATCACAATCCCGTCTGTCTCCATGGCGCGAAAACGCTCTCCTGCCAGCCACGACGCAAATTCTATCAAGCCAAAACGTCATGATGCTCATTGTACGTTATATCTTGGTTCTCAATGGCATTTCATATCTGATCCATCTCGTTTACTAATGTCTTATTTTTTCAGTTCAGTCACACTGATGATACCTCGAAGCTCATTCACTTCCTTTTCCCCTTTAGGTGATCAACGATCTCGAAGACCTCCAAAGAGTCAGAAGTTCTCCCTGGCGTCAGCGCCTCTGCGACACTACCCGACTAGCATCGTCATTGGTTCGGGAATGATGTTCAGTGATGCCGCAAAGAGATTCGTCCTCAACCTTGTCCAGCGAGGTCTTTGGTGTTCCATCTCACCTCGATACGTGACAATGCCATCAATGGTTAGGGGTACATAGTGCAAATGACAACACATATCAATTAACTGGCGGTCGGAGGACCAAGTTAAGACCTATAATGTCACAAAATTACTGTGCAAGATAGGCATCTGGAAATCTTTTAGGCAACTGTGTCTCCACAAACGTGGAATGTTCATTGGTTGCGTATTACATGCCCAAGAGCTAATCTGACATACAGACTCTGTCTGTTTGTTACGTATCAATGTTTCCAGCCTTCTTTCCTGAGAAAATGATTGGTTCCAAGTGTTCTACCGTGACATGTTAGCAAGTTTACTAGCTCATATGATGATCAGCACCGTCCATGGCACCCAATCTAAGCTGCTTCTCTTCCAACGGACGCAAAGCCTCTTTTGTACCGGGCGTGTACTGTCCTCGCCAACAGAGTGCGAAGCTGAAGTCAAGAGCTTAAAGCCCGGGTGGAGAGTGCCGTGGGCCTCTCAACTTCATCTCAACGAGACTAGTTCAAGCTAGCCTTCGTCGCTCTTCTTCGGCTATCCATTGATGGGTGTCGTCCTTCAGTTTAGTAGGAAAAACTCTTCCTCGTTCTGGGTCTCCCGGTGTTTCTTCGTGGTATATGCGATTGTTTTAAACCTGTTTCATTAACAAGAATGACCAAATAGTCCCACACAGCGCGGGACGCGTCGTAGAGCTTACTCGGAGGCCGGTCCTTACTACCACACAAGCTTCCCTCGATTGTCAGATCTCGAGGCATTTGGAAATCACACTCTTTCGGATCGCCAGAAATTTTCAGAGCCATCACCCGATGATTTAGCTAACCACCCTTCTTCTGGATCGCTCTACGGCCCTGTCAAACCAACATATCTTAAGTCGACTTAAAGCCTCGCTGCACTTGACCTACCCTTTTCCAGCACTCAAGTGGCAAGATATATACATAGATAATACACAGTTCAATCAATTATCTAGGAACTTTGACCTCTGTGCAATGATGTTTCCATTTGGATAGATACCTCTAGGGGAACGCTGCGACCTTTTTGGGATAAAAAAGCAAGAGTCACATAATCTGCCCTGTCGCGTGCAACAACCATGGCGAGAAATTCAGGATTGCGGTTTTATTGCTAACTATCGCAGCCAATCTCTTTAAGATTATCTGAGATAACCTTGTCGGCTGCTTAAGCCCAGCAACCTTAAGAAACCCACATTCTCTTTGGCCGCTGCGCGACGAGAGGTCTTGGGACATTACTTGGCCAGTTTGTGTTGATGCTGAACAGTTTCTTGATACTTTGGCTTCGACAGTACTGATGAAAACCTGTAAATGTAGGTATGGGGAAAAAGAAAAAAATCTTTCAAGTCAGAGATATTGGATAGTTATTGCGTTGATAGCATGGTAGATATGCTATCTCTTTGACAGCATGGCTGTAGCATCTATCTGCCTAGCCTATGCGATCTATATAATCATACGGTGGTGTTGGCAAGAGCTCTGAATAAAAAAGCCCCACCCAAGTCGAACCACCTCCCGACTTCAGATGGAAATCCGGGCAAGGCTGCCTGTCGCCTTTCCGCCATTGCCAGAGAACAACACAGGCCACACTCAGCTCTCACCGTCAAGGAAGGAGTCTTCTGATAATGTGAAGTGCCATCGATTTCCACGCAGCCTCTGACCAGCGACGCTTTGTCTAGTTGGGAGCGTTCGACGTTGTTCGTGTAGAGCCGGCATATGAAATTGGGCAGGCCCCAATCGTTATGACGCTTCTCCAGTGTTCAGCCGTGTCAATGATTTCTTTTCAAAGCGATTGGAAGAGCTCAAACTAATCGCGTTGAAGGATGTGCTTCTTGCTGTTGGGGGTTTGGATTATTTACTTCAGTCGTCCTGGCCGTGAGCACAAGCTCCTGTGGGAAATGTTGTTTGTAGAATCGCGAGACTCGAGAGGATTTAGGTCAGCTGTGTTAATGTCGCGGGCTCGAACGTTCGGACCGCCGTTCGAATCCCGTGTTTGCGGACGATCTCTGTTCTTGGACTTACTTCCGCCCAACAATGGAGAAGATATGGCAGCTCTGAATCGCTCCAAACGGCAGTATCGAGAAGCAGTTCACATCGTGAAGTGAGCAACGAAATTCAATATTGACGATAATGAAGTTTCAGAGAAACCTAGATTGAATCGCGCACACAAGACGAGGCTGGCTTTGCTTATGCAATTATGGATGGTGCAGTAGGACCCCGCTGGCCCTGACCTCGGCTGCTTATTACCACTCCGAACCAGTCTATCCTGCTTCCAATCTGCCTCAAAATTTTGAAGGAAGAAGCAAGCGCACGCGAATTTTCGCGCTGACTCGGAGGGCTTGACAAACCCGATCCTCCTTCTCACTCGCCAAGTAAACATCTCAACAACGAACTCAGATATCGCCTACGAGCTGTTCAGATAACTGAGGTAAGAGTTCCATCCAATGCTAATAACGTTGACGAACAGCACACGGTGATGGAGCGGGACCAGTTTGAAGTTGACCATCTGCACGAAGGGCCAGAGCATGTAGTTGGAAGTGAGGGCAGCCGTGTAGTTCTTCTCAAGCTTCTCTGCGGGAGGCGTGCCCTCCAGAACGGCCATGGAGGACAGGAATACGCCGATCATGACGGGAGCAAAGACACCCTGATCGACACCGACTCGGGCGAGAATCTCGACGTTCTTGTTGCGCAGGACGACGTTGTTTTGAAGGAACTTGAACCAGGTTGTGGCAGCAGGACCGAATACAGCTGGCATAAGTTAGCAAAGAGGCTCATGGTGAGCTTATCGCCGGGTGAAAAAGCTTCGAACTTACTTCCGCCGTAGAGGGCCATGCGGCCGGTGCGGGCCCACTCATGCTTCTCGAGGCCGCGCTTCTCGACGAGCTGCTGGGCAGTGAGGTCACCGGTCGCGAACAGAATGGCGGTGGTGATGCTCTGGGTGAGCAGCGGGCGGGCCGCGAGCCTCGCTTGATACCTATCGGCATGGTCAGCAAACTATTTGGCGATATCAAGCTTGAGGTCAGGGATAGAGCTCTCACCAGCCGAGCATTGTGTGAAGGCCTTCTGAGATTGGTGGGGCTCAATTCAATCCAGGCGAACAGTACAGTAATGATAAATATCGACTTTTAGAAGAACCAAGGACAGAATGATCAGGACTGCAAGACTTGAAACTTCTTTGAGCGAGCGAATTGAGGTAGGGCGATGTGAGCTGATTGGACGGGGAGGAAGTGAGATGTGAGAGGCGCGGCTCGGATTTGGGAGGTGTGCTTGCTGCCCAGCAAGGAAGGTGGATGACGATCGCCAGGCCAGGTGTGCTCGATGCACGTGATGGCAGACTGCTTGTTTTTCTCGGTCGAAAAACCAACGAGAATCCAGGACGCTGAAGGAAAAGGAAAGTTTTGGATGCGGCGGAACGGCTGCAAGCTACTGCAATCGACCATTGGCCCAGGACCAAAAAAGTTACGGGATTTATCACATTAGGGGGACTCGACAAGGGACTTTTCCCTTGTTGCACAGTCGCCGTGACTGAACACGATGGGTTCGGGACTGCCTAAAATAGTACTCCATCCTAGTGCCTAATGCAATTCTCGGGGTCATGTTCCATCCGGAGATTGCTCCCCGAGACCCCACGATGTCCACCGCGGATGCAGGCATCTCTAGGTGAAGCAAAGTATTGTATTCACCGCATGCCTTCTACCACGCATGTTCCAAGATGTCTCGACTCGAAGCCTCGCAGAGTCCCCGTCGTCAGACACCGGGGGCTTTATGGCCACCCAGCAGGCTCAAGAAGCTTAGGGTTTGAACGTTGTCGGGCTTGTAACGATGACGTGGGGATGGCAAATCATCCTGACGGCTGGGTGAAGACCTCAATCAGAGCTGAACAAATTTCCCTGAGTGAGATTGACAGCATCACCATCAACGTGACGGAGGCAGTTCCCATCGGACAAAGTGTGATAAGTGGTTTGTTGCGCTGGCGACATTTACGCGAAGTCTTCTTCTTGCCGCTGCGCAGAGGCAAGCGGACATAATGAAAACGGAAGTGTGAAGATCAAAAATTGCACGCACGATGGCCCCGAAGGACAATCGAAAGGGATCGACTCCGCGATGTACAATGCAGGCCTCTCCCTTTGCCTCCAAGAACTCTTGATCTCCCGCAGGCTGCGCAAGGTAAGTATGCCTTCCAAGAGAGTTTGGCGAGCTCTGCGGGAGTAGACGACGTTTATATAGATTTTGGGTGGTGGGCCGCAATCAGTAAATCGGTACGTACTATATCTGCCTGAGGTGCGAGGTGAGGTTTGGAAGAATACCCTGGTACTGTAGCGGAAAAGGCAAGCAGTTTCGCCAGGGTGCCTTCCATCTACTGTGGAGGCAGCGGACTTTGCGCTGAGTGACTACAGGCAAACAGATAACACAGAATGTCATTGTCTTCGTCACTACCTACCTAGGTAGGTATTACCGCAACTCCCAAACAAGCAGATCTCTCAGGGGCGGTCCGCTGTCCGCCTTACTTAGGTAAGACAAAATGACTGATGTAGGCAGGCACTGAGGAGGTAAGGAGCCAACGCCTGACCCAGCGTCGTTAAAGCAGCCCGCGGCCGTGTGATGGACTTGGCCTGGAAGGCATAGTTTTACGACGGAGGCAGGCACGCGAGAAGGGGCCCGTTCTCTACATTCCACTGGATGGCTGAGGCTTCCTGGACGGCTGAGCGGCTGCCTAGTCCATCCCTTGAGTGAAGCATAGGTGGTTGAAGGCATGCGAAGTAGGTGCGAACGTCAGGAGATCTTGCGGGGAAAACAGCGCTCCTCCCCTCTCCCTCAGGTAGAATAGGCTGTTGAGGAAGACTTGACGTTGAGAATTGCGGCTCATCCGCCAGCCCCGCGCCAGTCTCTCGCCGGCCAATGAGTCTCGACGGCATGAGACGAGGACAGGCTCCAGGCGATCGGGGTGACTGGTCAAATCGTCCTGCTCCATAGGTTATCTTACCAGCATTCTGCCGGTAGTACCTGACCATAACCTGAAGTTATCGGGAAACTGCCACAGTCAAGCAAATGCACAACCACCATACGGGAGTGCCGAATCCCGAATTCGTTATCTTGATCGAATCGCTGTAGTTTGCTCTCTAGGTGGGTTTTCGTTGTCTCCTCGCGAACTCCACTGGCCAGGATCCCACCTACGGGTACTGTCGCTGCAACGTTGCGAGTCGGATGATCCAGTAGTTACACGACGACTGCTTCGAGTCGGGTCTTACTGGAGCTGCCTTGACTTCAATAACTGATCCATATACAACTGAGCAAGCGTTGAACTTTTCTAATTTCTGAGCCAAACACGTCGCCGTCTAACAATATGACAACCTCAAACTTGCTTGAGCGCCTCAACCGCGATGGCTTTGTCGTCATTCCCTCGATCTTATCCCAGGAACAGCTCACGAAGCTCCGCGAAGCCACTCAAAGAGCTACGGCTTTAGCCCGGGCCGGTAAATGGCCCAATGTGCGGACGTTGCCGAAGCAATTCCCGCCGTGGCCGCTCGCCGGCCCCGAGCCGCCAAATGAGGGTATCTGGGGTGTTCAGGGTTTGATGCACCCAGACATGCCGAACAGCGACGTCTTCATCCGGACTTACTTTTCGGACGCTATTATCGAACCTACCAAGCAATTGCTCCAATGCACTGACGATGACCTGGTTATGGAGCTCTTCAACCTGCTCGTACGACCAGACCATGACTTCGAGTTACGTTGGCACCGGGACGATATCCCGGCTACGGCGACTGCGGACGAGGAACTCGAACGGCTCAACAAGCCAGCATACTCGGCACAGTGGAATCTCGCTTTGTATGACGATTCAAGTCTTATTGTGATTTCAGGATCACACACCAGAGCTAGGACCGACGTTGAGCGCCACGCTGACCCATTCGAGAGGGAAATCCCAAACCAACTTCTCGTGGAGCTAAAGGCTGGTGATATTGTGTTCTACAACAACAATATCTTGCATCGAGGAGCCTATGTTGCCAGTAAGGAGCGAATGACGCTGCACGGGAGCGCTGGCCATATGAACGGGAGCGCTCTGCGGGCGCGTAATGTGCTGCAACACGGCTTAAAAGGCTGGGCTGACCAGATCAACCTCGGAGCACTGGATGAGAAGGAAAGAACTCGGGCTGAGAACATGCGGAGAATGCTTGTAAAGATGGGTCATGAAGCGGGGGAGGTGGGATACTCCCTCGAGGGGTAGCAGCGGTACAGAGACAATGGTTCTTCTTACAACATAATAGATAAGTCTAAGTACTGGTCGAGCCCATGCAAGAAGTGCGGCGATTCCGAGGACAGGCTTGGAATTATTCTGGAGACCAGCGGTGTGTCATAACCTGTGAATTGCGTACGTCTTGGTCATGCGTTCTCGGCGCTTATGGTCTCGTGATTGTCTGATAAGTCCATCAATGAATCTAAGAGATTCCCCCTCAGAAAGAGTGCTCCATTGGTCCTTTCTGAATGCCTCTCTTCACGTGGCTTTCGGGAACTGCCAATAGTCGTCATTTCAAAAACCAAACGTTTTTTCGTCTCCAGCCCAAGCAAGACTGCCTAGTTTCTAGAGCAATTGCTGTTTCGAAGGCGTCCTGGGATCAGTGTTGGTGGCCTGTGCTCAGCTGATGCCTTGCTAACCAGGTGTCAGTGGACCTTGGAGCTTTTCCCGTTCTGCGGCCAAATCTGGGTTTGCCAACCATCAACCGACGCTGTCGGCAGCAACCTCAAATCTACTCAACCCCCTCCAAGACCGCCATTACCTCCCCGATCGCTCGATACTCGCACTCCGGCGACAATGTTGCCCTCATCGGTGCGGCGCGTGGTCGCCTCGATACCGCAGTCTCCCCTCGTCGCCTCCCTAAGCACGTCCGCTCCGAGAGCGGCTGCGGCGACATTCAACCTGCACCAGGTACAGAGACCTGGCGGCCACCAAAGACGATGGTCTTCTTCGAGTCCCTCAAGTCCGAACAACAACGGATCCAAGGAAACACCGGGTCAGAATGTCCATGCCTCGACCTCGTCGAATTCGAACACCAAGGCCGGTAGCGAGAAGCGGAAACGAAAGAGCAAGGACAACGCCGAGAGGGATGCGGCGCAAAAGTTGCCCAGTGTTCCTAGCACACAACATCTGTCTCAGGAGGGTATGTTCTGGCCTTGAAATCTCGGGGAAGGACGTTTACTGACTGTCGCTTGTAGCCCTGGGACTGTCGACTTTTTTCTCCTTGCACCGGCCGATATCCGTGACCCATAGCATGCCGAAGTCGGTCACCGAAGAGGCTTTCGCTGCCATTTTCAAGCCCCGAACCAGAGTCAACAAGACTGCCGACGTCATCAACACTCTATCACGAACAACTGAGGACCTTGAGGGCGCCATGGCCAAGATGACCGTCAACCAGGAAGTTGATGCATCGGGCGAGCCCGTTCAGAAGATCGATCTCAAGCATCCAGACGGTACTGAATCTAGCGTCTATGTCCAGCTGAATTCCATGGCCGGACAGTTCGTTCCCTTCCGCCCTCCTCCACCGCCTCAGCTGGATGGCGCCACAGAAACCCACGCTGAGTCCGCCGTAGACGAGGTTTTCGACGAGACTCCTTACCACCGTGTGTACAAGGCCATTTTTACGATTGAGGAGACGACCGACGCCGATGGCCAAGTCCAAGTTCTTGCCCATAGCCCCAAGATCATGTCAGATGAACTACCGCGCTCGTTCCTCGAGCGCATGGCACTGCGCCAGATGAGATTCGATGAGGCGCAAGGCCACAACACGATGCACGCTCTCAGCGTCAGACGCCAGCGGAAGATCAAGATGAAGAAGAAGAAGTACAAGAAGCTGATGAAGAAAACGCGCAACTTGCGCCGCAAGTTAGACAGAATCTAAACCGGGGTGGCTGTACATACAAGTACGCGGTTTTCTTTCTTGTTCTCGAGCATTTTTAGGGGAAACGGTCTCTCATAATCGTTGTTCGGCCAGGCATAGCTGACGGTTTCATCTCTTCTCCTTTGCTCAAGTCCAAGGCTAAATAGAAAGAGAGGGAGACAGCTTTTGCATCAGATAGCAATCATCAAATATTGCGTCCAGAGCCACCACTCATGACTGTGTCGCGCTCTCCGGAGAGACTTGAGACCCAGACGATGCAAGCAAGACGTCATGTACAATAAAACTGTATTAGTAACTTAAAGAAGAGGGAAGGACTTCATGGCTCCAAGGATCGTTGAGGATGCGTCTTATCATGAGTGATTACTACCTTACGGTGCCCACATGGTAAATTTGATGGATTTCTCGTCGGGCGTGTGGCTGGTAGCAAGGGGTGGGGTGGCCGTAACCCAAAAAGCTCCTGCGCCCCACCTATGGCGCTCACTTGACAGACGACCGCCCGGCAGAAAACGTTCTCTCAGCCAAATTTTTGGATTTCTCGAGGTCTGGGACGCCCGCGAGTTTGCGCCGAGCACAGCACGCCCGCACCGTCCTTTTTTTGCAAGCCTCCCCGCCATCTGAGAGCTTCAAGATGTCGCGCAAGGCAGTGTAAGTTCTGCAGCAATATGATATGTTGGCGATACAATTGCTCACGAAAGATTACAGGGATCAGCGGATTCCCGCTCTCATCCGCAATGGCATCCAAGAGAAGAAGCGAAGCTTCTTCGTCATTGTGGGTGACCATGGGAAGGATACCATTGTTCACCTCCACTACATAATGTCTCAATCGAACGTGAAGCAAAACAAGTCGATTCTTTGGGCGTACAAGAATAAGCTTCTTGGCTTCACTAGGTAAGATTTCTCGCTGCGACTTATACTGGACCACGACTTACGACCATCGTATTGCTAGTCACCGCAAGAAGCGCGAAACCAAGATCAAGAAGGAAATCAAGCGAGGCGTACGCGAAGCCAACAACGAAGACCCCTTCGAACTATTTGTATCTCTCCACAACATCCGATATGTCTACTACAAGGAAACCGAGAAGGTGCTGGGAAACACCTTCGGCATGTGCATTCTGCAAGACTTCGAGGCTATGACGCCGAACATCCTGGCGAGAACGATCGAGACAGTCGAGGGAGGTGGTCTGGTTGTGCTTTTGCTCAAGGGCATGAACAGCTTGAAGCAGCTATACACCATGTCCATGGACATCCACTCAAGATACCGGACGGAGGCCCACGACGATGTCGTCGCCCGATTCAACGAGCGCTTTATCCTGTCCCTCGGCAGCTGTGACTCCTGCTTGGTCATTGACGACGAACTCAACGTTTTGCCCATTTCCGGCGGCAAGAATGTCAAGCAATTGCCCCCGGCGGAGAACGATATGCCCAAGACCGCAGCGCAGCAGGAGCTGGAGGAGATGAAGGAGTCACTCCAAGATACCCAACCAGTCGGCTCCCTGGTTACTCTTGCGAAGACTGTAGACCAGGCTAAGGCGCTGCTGACTTTCGTGGACGCAATTGCGGAAAAAACGCTGAGAAGTACTGTGGCGTTGACGGCTGCTAGAGGTCGCGGAAAATCTGCCGCGATGGGTGTAGCCGTAGCCGCCGCGGTCGCACATGGCTACAGCAACATCTTCATCACTTCTCCTTCACCTGAGAACCTGAAGACTTTGTTCGAGTTCGTCTTCAAGGGTTTCGACGCCCTTGGCTACGCTGATCACGCCGACTACTCGATCATCCAGTCTACAAACCCCGATTTCAACAAGGCCATTGTCAGAGTCAACATCCACCGCGCGCATCGCCAGACCATCCAGTACATCAGGCCGCAAGACGCCCACGTCCTTGGCCAGGCCGAGCTTGTTGTTATTGATGAAGCTGCTGCTATCCCTCTGCCTCTGGTCCGCAAGTTGATGGGTCCTTATCTCGTCTTCATGGCTTCTACGATCAACGGTTACGAAGGAACTGGCCGCTCCCTTTCGCTCAAGCTCATCAAGCAACTCAGAGAACAATCAAGACCCGGGACCAAGACCAACGGAGACACGGAGGTCGCTGACCGATCAACAGGCAAGGCAGCCAAGGACCAAGGTTCCAGTCACCAGGCCAGTCGCTCCCTCCGAGAGATCACCCTGTCAGAGCCCATCCGATATGCCCAAGGTGACTCGGTCGAAAAATGGCTGAACAAGCTTTTGTGTCTCGACGCCACGCTCCCCAAAGCCAAGGCCAGCAGCCAGGGCTGCCCCGATCCGTCTCAGTGCGAGCTTCTCAAGGTCAACAGAGACACCCTGTTTTCCTTCCACCCCATCCCTGAAAAGTTCTTGCAACAGATGGTGGCGTTGTACGTCGCCAGTCACTACAAAAACTCTCCTGATGACCTTCAGCTCATGAGCGACGCACCCGCCCACGAACTCTACGTCCTCACTGCTCCGACAACAGATGGAAAGCTCCCAGAGCCACTGTGTGTCATTCAGGTCGCATTGGAAGGAAAGATCAGCAGACAGAGTGTAATCAACAGCTTGAGCAGAGGTCAGCGTCCTTCTGGTGATCTCATTCCTTGGCTGGTGAGCCAGCAGTACCAGGATGAGGAATTCGCCTCCCTTTCCGGCGCTCGTGTCGTCAGAATAGCTACGAACCCCGAGTACGTCTCGATGGGATACGGCACCAAGGCACTGCAGCTGCTCACCGACTTTTACGAGCAAAAGTTCATCAACCTGTCTGAGGATTCCGACCTGGTAATGGAGGAAACTTTGACGAGGGTGACTGATGCTGAGCTGGCCAACACTTCTCTGCTCGCGGACGACATCCAGATCAGAGACTACAAGAAGCTTCCACCTCTGTTCGCTAGATTCTCCGAGATCAGGCCGGCGGCTTTGGATTACGTTGGTGTCAGCTACGGCTTGACGCAACCGCTGCATAAGTTCTGGAAGCGTGCCCAGTTTGCTCCCGTTTACCTTAGACAAACTGCCAACGATCTGACAGGCGAACACACGTGTGTCATGCTGCGTCCGTTAGAGCACACTGCGGACAGGACATGGCTTGGTGCTTTTGCAAGAGACTTCCAGCGCCGTTTCCAGTCTCTACTATCTTACCAGTTCAGGGAGTTCCAATCGATCGTCGCGCTCAGCATCGACGAGTCTGCCAACGCTGGTGCCAAGCTCGACGGTGTCGAGCCGGCAGCTCTGACCAAAGTCGAACTCGACAGACTCCTGACGCCATTCGATCTGAAGCGTCTTGAGTCATATGCCAACAACATGTTGGATTACCACGTCATTCTCGACCTTGTCCCTACTCTTGCCAGCCTTTACTTCACTGGCAAGCTTAAGGCGGACATCAAGTTGACTGGTGTGCAGCAGGCCATCCTTTTGGCCATCGGTCTGCAGCGTAAGGATATGGACATCGTCTCCCAGGAGCTGTCCCTCCCTTCCTCGCAGCTCCTGGCGATGTTTATCAAGATTCTCCGCAAGGTTACATCTCACTTCAGCACGCTGGTCTCTGCTGCCGTTGAGGCCGAGCTGCCCAATGCCAACGCCATCGGCGTAAGCACAGCAAACGCTTCTGGCGCCCACGATGATGAAGTCGTGGACAAGAGGTTCCAGCCCCTTGAGACGTCTCTTGAGGACGAACTTGAAGAGGGAGGGGACGAGGCTCTCCAGAAACTGCGTAAGAAGCAGCGTGAGCTCATCGACTCCCTTCCACTTGACCAGTAAGCTCATCACAAACACGTATATGCTGCCAAGACGAGATATTCTAACAATGGCTCCAGATATGAAGTAGAGGGCGACGCTCCTGCGTGGGCGGAGGCTGAGCAAGCGGTCAAGGACGGCAAGTCTGGCGTCGTGAGCATCAAATCGAGCAAGGCGAAGCGCAAGGCCGGACCTACGGCAGCGGATGTCTACGAGGAAGCCTTTGGAGAGAAAACCCACAAGAAGGCGAAGAAGCACAAGAAAGAGAAGAGTTGAGAGGTCAGTCAAAGGTGATCGAAAAGTGCAAAAGCATTGTCGTCCAAAGGGGGTTAAAACGGTATTGACCCGCAAAAAGGGCTTCTGTACGGAGTTTGTTCGGCATTTATTTCGCCATGTGAGAGGTATCTTTTAATTCGACACAAGATAATGGTTCAGCCATCTGAAAAAGCATTTGGACTGTGGTGACTTCGACTGGTTGAGAGCAGATGGGTTTTCCAAACAGAAGGAGCAAGCTGGGAGGTGTCTTCCACGCGCCTTCCTCTCTCGCCATCTATTCACCGATTTCACGCTTTACGCCCAACACCTCAGATTCCATCTCTTCGCTACCTACCTACTTGTTGATGTTCGCATTTTCCTAAATCGACAGTAACTCACTCGGAATAAGCCATGCACGTTGCGCGACAAGACCCCATCACAAATATTCGCGATTAAGTCAAGCGTCACCTATTTGTCGCAACACTCAACCCAACAAACCGTATGATGACGCCCATCGCGATTTCACGTACCTGAGGTTTATTAGCGCAACATTCCGCAGCCCACCGAACAAAGATGTGCAACGAAACCATCGCCATCTGCGAAAGCTGCGGCTTCCACCGACACATGCACTTCCACCACTGCATGGCATGGATCTGGTCCTTCCGCAGGATAAAATGGGGCTTCAAGACGCCCCTCGACAGCATCCCCAAGCCCGCCCACTGTCCCTTCCTTAACGGCGAAGTCAAGACCGAGATCGAGCCCGGCCGGTGTCCCAACTGGCAATGTCCCGGACACGTATTCAAGGCGTCACGAGACGAGGAGAAGATCGCCAACGGCACTGCCGACACGAGAACCGACGCTGAGAAGATCGAGGCGCAGAGAATCAAGCTCGGCTTCAGAAAATTTCGACCGCAGAATTTCCAAGACCCGCTGGAGGTCGGACGGCCGCATCAGCGGAAGCTGCCAGTTGTCATCCTTGATTTCAAGCCTGAGGAGGGGTCGGGATGGGGACGGGTTGGGGGAAGCCAGAGTCAGAATGGGAGTACGCAGGGAGAGGAGCAGCATCCGGGTGCGATACCAATCCCGAGATCAGTTGCGAGATCGTCTTCAGTATCGGATGCTCAGCCGCCTCCGAGAAGAGTGAGGAACTTCAATGGGCCGATGATGATGCCTCATTGAGGTTGGGTTGAGAAGGCAAGGATATGATACCATGAATAACGACACGAGAGGAAACAGCATTAATATCCGCATCTGCTATGCACACGTCGTGAAGACAATATGGCTCAGGATAGCGGCCGATCGAGCCTTTGCACATAATAGCCCATCCACTATTTCAAGCTGAATTGCACGATGTCGTGAACCCGGTATAAAAAGGCGAAGTCCAAGTGCCCAGTGGGATTCGGTGTAAGCTCGGTTCAATGCAGCGCGGCAACTCGGCAAGGATCCTCTCCACACAACAATAGGTCCCGCGCGATTTAAGCCTGTTTTCGACCGCCCCACCCCCTGAAGAGCCAATTTCGGCAGCGGGGGTGCGTTCTAGGCATTCTCCCTGTCGACGGGCGAAACGATACCCCACAGCGCCCATGGTTGTCCACTAAGCAACCTCCTTGGAGGGAGCAGGATCACCTCCCCAACCTGGGGGGAGTGCTGGGGACCACAACCTTTTCTTGTTAAAATTCCCCTATCCCGCCCCAAGCTTCCTTGTAGACATTGGATCGTCTCATCTCCTGTTCCTTTCCTTTCGTCCCGTCTGGCCCGCTGAGAGCTCGAGCTGTGCAATTGAAATCGCGTGTCTTGTTACGACGCGATACGTGTCTTGTTACGACGCGATATTGCCTCTCGTTGAGATCAACCCGGACGTTCATTCATTCGATCTGTCACTCGCTTTTCCACGCGCCCCGTTGCCAAGGAGGAACCAAAGAGGAAATAGCAAGCTCATCGCGAGCCCATAATCTGAAGCCAAAAATGCACGCCCTCGCACTCGCTCTCCTCCTCGGAGGCGCCGCCGCCGCTCCGGCCCCGACCCCGGCAGCAGCACCTCTCGTCGCCCGCGCAGACCTCCTCGCTCCCACGGCCGCCTGGATCAGCGTCGGGAAAGACGGCGTCCCCACGACCGTCACCCCCGTGCCGAAGACCATCTCTGGCACCTCGACGCTGGCCTCGGCTGCGCCCAATGCCCTGACCGGCAGCATCTTCACCATCACCGACTACCGACTTGTCAAGGTCACCACCAGCACCGGGGCCCCGCCGGTACCCACCGCCGATCACAAGAACGGCCAGGGGGCATTCGCTCCTTGCAGCAACACCGATGGAGACTTTGCGCCCTTCTGCGACCCAGCCAAGAGCAGCGTGCTGTACACTGATACGACCTACTATGGTATGTACCTCCTTAGATTGCCGTTGATTGGATGCTGACCTCAGGTAACAGTGACCTGGGATTCCTCCGTCCTCGTCAAGGGCAACCAGACCGACGTCCGCGTGAAGATCAAGGGCAAGGAAGTCAACGGCACAACCGTTGGGGACGTCGTTTTCAACAAAGACAGCGACAGCTCCCAGCTCGCCGCCTACGGCTACTACGCCTGGACCGTTTCCAGCGGCCTCATCCCCAAGGGCCAATCCAATGCGACCATCGAGCTGTTCATGCAATACACCGTCAACGGCGTCGCGCAGAAGGACATCACGGGCCCGCAGATTCTCGTCGCGAAGCGCCCCTCTTACCACCCCGAGGGAGCCAAGATGCCAAAGGGAGCCGAGCTGTACATTGCGCTGCCCACCGTGTTTGGATTTTTGATCATCTGCCTCATCGGAGGATGCATCTGGAACCGCAAGACGAGGAAGATCGGGCTGGGTAACATCATGAGCCGCTCGAGGCACGGATACGGCGTCGGCAAGTCGCGCGCACAGAGACTGGGCCAGAAGGTCAGGACGAGCGTGTTCCGCGGCGGCAAGGATCGCGGTATTGCGTTGAGGACGAGGGAGATTAGCCCTGACGGGTACGAGTACCGCGATCATCCCGTCGAGCAGCAGCGTGGTGTTGGACGTCCCAGGAGGGATAGCGATGCGCTTGGAAGTCTTGCGGGCAGCCCGACTGAGGACCGATTCCCAGATAACGGAATGCACGGCGGCAATGCTTTCCGGGATGAGATGAGGAGGCAGGAGAGGGAAAGATATTAGATGGTGTGCTCTGCGCATTATATGATGTCTTCCGTGTCAAACGGTCGGCCCCGAGTTGGCAATGCCTGTGTAATGTCTGTACGGCAAGAGCTATGAGACGGCGATTTGAAATCTCTATACCTATAATATGTAACAATAATGAACTCACGAAAGAACCCGTCTGAGGGCCGTATGAGTTGTTCCATCAAATAACTGCGTCATCCTGAAAAATTTAATTGTCTTCTAAGCCAGTCCAATCTCCGAACCGGGGTTTCCGCAGGCCGCCGCGTCTCATTGCGGCAGAAGTCATCTTGGCGACGTTCAAAGAGGTGTTGCACGTCTGCTTTCATCATAATGAGACCACTGTTCAAAAGCTCACCTGGTATCGCACTCAGGCGACGTTTTTAGGCCATACCAACGGGACAAGCACCGCATAACTCATAGCAAGTTTGAGACGAGTGGATGCTCTTACGCGTGAGCCAACGGTTATGGTGAGCAGGACCAAACCCCCTACAACATCTCAGTAAGGTTGGTTTCATGATGCTCATCGACGTCTTCGTCAAGAGATAGGTTCCTCATCAATTCATTGTCTTTCAAGGCGCACAGGTGAGCTGATGCTTTTACGGCCACAGTCAGAAGGACACGCAAACGTCTGTCGCTCGTTCGCTTCTAGTCGAGCTGAAATCTTTTATAACCGGCTTCGACGCCTCACAAATCGGCCGGACCAAAGGCAACATGTTGGGTGCTGTTTTTTACGAGTAAACGGTCAAACCCCCCCCCCCCCCTCTTTCCATATTCCTCGGGAAACGACGAGCTTGGAGTCTTCCATGTGTATGGAACGAAGCCGTGTTCGATCGTGATATGTACAACACAGCACACGTGAATGTCTCATAGGATTTCGTGGGTTTGTGATTGCCTCTCCTGAAAACCATCGCACTTTTTTAATAGTTAAAGTGATTGAATGAGGGCAGATCCTGTTTTCTATCTTAGGCTTTTTCGGTTATCTTGCGTCGATGTCCTTTAGGTGTTATGCAGAGGAATTTGCGATTGTCACACTGCCGGATAACTTGTGCCTCGCTGCAACCCCGCGTCAGGCTGTCAGGAACAAAACCAGGATGTCCGACATTTATCAAGTGGTCCATGATACACGTTATACGCTTGGATCCATGGAACTTGCGGACCTCGCGGACGTGTTGAGCAACCGATCAGAGCTAACAGCTCGCGTTAAGCTCCTAGTAACCATACTGTAATCTAATATAGAAGATAAAACGCCCATTTCCGAAGAAACCGCTAAATATTCTGCGTGTTACTTATGTTTTTAGAAATAATTGACTCACTGGTATTGCCGTCTTGAACCGCTTGGCTTAGCATTCTTGTGTCATCCTATTGTAATCTTTTAGTAAGATGATTAGGACTTTTTTGATATCCCTTATTTTGAGAATATGCTGCGGGATGTTCCACCAGGTAGGGTTCATCCAACGAAGCCCAGTATAATTTGCCGTCTTCTATTTTCGGTCTGTCTTTCTTATTCGTCTCTTATTCCAATCGAAATTGGCTAACCAACAGGAGGATACCTGGGTGATCCGGCAGAATACTCGGTAGGCCTTCGCGCGACCAGTCGAAGTCTAAACACCAAGAATTGAAAGCGGTAAGAAACAGTATTAAAGATCTCACCCAAGACAGGACGAAGAGATAAAGTGGATCGTCTTCAAGTTGAACTTTCAACTCCCCAATTCTTCTAGAAATGTCTCTTCTGTCATAAGGTGCGTATGAGAAGCTCGGAGCAACCCATCGGGGTTTAATGTAAGGTCGGAAAACTCGGCATTCATGGGCCGGTCGCCTTCTCTCTTTGCGAATGCGTCTCGAAACACCACAGGAAGATATGACTGGCGGTGTCGCTTCCTCCCTCGCATTTGACTTCTCCCAGCTCTTCATTTCCCCAGACCTGGATGGGATTAGACAGCAGGATGAGTGCTGTGATCATGGGGATCAAATTTTCTCATCCGTGGTCGACGGGACAGTGCAGTAAAGAGGACATGAAGATAAGCAACTTCCGCATGCAGGACGATATTCAATTACTTGCATACTTGAATCGGTATATATGAAACGTCTTCGATAACGTTGATCGTTTTCGTTTGAAACGGCCTTCTTGTTTGTAACGAGAGCGCTAAGCCACAGCAGGCCAGGACAAACACAACAATACCCATTTGTACGGTGAGTAAGTGGCTCCGGAGAGCCGATGCTCTTGCTTCAGCTTAGACCGTCTGACGGCTGCAATTTTCAAAGCATGGGAAGCGGATCAGCTTCGTCTGTAAATGCGTCGACAAATCAGACTATGTACATGGCCCTGTTGAGAATTCGAAAAAAGGGATCCCCATGGTAATTGGCCGTGCTCCGAAGTCTAAAGTGCAGGGCGCATTGAGGATTCGCCAGTATCGAACCTTCAGTCCGTAAGCTGAACGCGATCAAATGGCATGATGGTTCGACTGGTCTATGTCATTCAGAACTAATTGCAGCAGGATTTACTTGCCTCCCCCCAAACAAAGTCCATCCGACCATCCAAGAAGGTGGTAGCCGAAGTAAACAGTTTGGTCGAGTCATGGTTCAAAATCGCCCATATGGTGTCCTCGTTCCCGTGAAAGCATGGCGTCACAGTATGAGTTATTTCAGATGAAACCGTTGGCTGAGGTGCTTGTCACTAGGGAAGAAGAGCCATATAAGCCGACGTCTCCATGGTACTTACCTTCATCAATCGTAACACCTGTCGATTTGTCCTTTCATTATACCGCGTCGTCTTCGATATGTCGTCGGATAACCTCACATTCAAAAGTCACCCCTTGGCGGCTGTAAGAGAAGCACCATCACTCATCTCTTCGCCATGGAGAACTTTCGACAAGATCTTCAACTCCATTGCGGGGTATTCAACCGCGAATTTCGACTTCATCTACGGCCACACGCCGCTGTCGACGCTCACGGAGACGTTGCTCATGGTCGCGCTATACCTTATTATCATCTTCGGCGGCCGTGAGATGATGCGCGACAGGAAGCCGATGAAGTTGAATGCTCTCTTCAAGATTCACAATCTTTTCTTGTCTTTGCTGAGCGGGGCGTTGTTAGGTCTCTTCATCGAGCAGGTGGTTCCGGAACTCTGGCGTCATGGACTTTACCGTAACATCTGCACACAAGCTGGCTGGAAGCAGCCTCTGGTCGTTCTGTACTATGCAAGTCGTCGCTGCTCGCTCTTTGAGAACCTAAGCTAACTATGAACGTCAAGGTCAATTACTTGACGAAGTACTACGAGCTCATCGACACCGTATTCCTAATGCTCAGAAAGAAGCCACTCACCTTCCTACACTGCTACCACCACCCTGCGACCGTATTCCTGTGCTTCACGCAGCTGGTCGGACACACGCCTATATCATGGGTCCCGATAACGCTGAACTTGATGGTCCACGTTGTTATGTATTGGTATTATTTCCAAACGGCCCGTGGTGTCAAGGTTTGGTGGAAGGAATGGATTACCCGCCTGCAGATTATCCAGTTCGTTCTTGATCTTGGTGAGTCTAACCCCGCCACTCATCAAGTTAATGTATTGTGGGAATTTGAGACTGACAGTGTTTAGGATTCGTATACTTTGTCTGCTACGACTACTGGGCGGACAAGTTCCACCCATGGCTCCCCCACATCGGCCGGTGCGACGGAGAGCTGCGGGCGGCTGTTGCGGGATGTTTCATTCTCAGCTCTTATCTTGTGCTATTTGTGATGTTCTACATCGCCACTTACAAGAAGGCCGGCCGGAGAGCTTCGCAAAAGCCTAAGGCAGCCATCAGCGAAAAGCCAGTTCGTTCGGTGGCCGCGGCCAACCTCGCCACGGTTGAACTGAAGACATAATACAGTTTTTTGGAACGTGTGTGGGTGCGGGATGTTGCCATGGGACGACTTTGTTCTTAGTGAACACGGCATGAAATCAGACGGAGCTTCACACAGATGAGAAAGTTAGTGGCATGACCGTGTGTACACAGGGTCGGTAGTGTGTTTTCGAGCTCCCTTCATAGATTCGAGAACTTCTTGTCTTTTCCGCATGGGGTATTCCCAGCAGTCCCGCGAGGCAACCTCTATGAATCCCATCGCGCTCGGTTTTAAGGAACCTAGAAAGGATTCTTCAGATCCGGGAAGCAGACCAGAGCTGGTAGCATTGTGGATCTCCGGTGCCAAACAGGGAACTTGCCGGGGGTTCTATATGCAGCTAATCTTAGCTGAGACGAATCTTGGCACGTCCATCTCGCCCACCAATTCTTCTGAAAGTTTCCTCCTTCACAATCTTGGGAAGTACGAGTGTCAATGGGCAATGGAGAAACGATATTATGCAAGAGTGGCGAAAGGCACTAGAAGATATTATGCGAGAGTATCGGATTTCACATGTCTAATATTTGTCAGTCTCAATCTGCGTGTCAAAGTGTGCTACCATCACTTTTACAATGCTATGCCACCTCTCAGTAACCTCTCAGAAAGCATCCACTCCGGAACGGATTCCGGGAAACGTTAACTGAATGATTGGAGGTATTGGGGAACGAAGATCTGGTGACAAGCATCTCCTTGTTCCACTTCAAAACTTCGTTAGACATTCCACAACCGTCTCGAG
The DNA here is from genome assembly GCA_026260285.1 of Colletotrichum sansevieriae. Classification (NCBI taxonomy): domain Eukaryota; kingdom Fungi; phylum Ascomycota; class Sordariomycetes; order Glomerellales; family Glomerellaceae; genus Colletotrichum; species Colletotrichum sansevieriae. The sequence goes on from JAOQIF010000141.1 coordinate 42,193, forward strand.
CCCAGGCCCCAAGCCGCGACGACTCTGTTGTATTCGACGTCTGTGCTGGGGGTTGGATCAGGCCCGACCAGCCCAATCTCTGCGAGCAATGTGCCTTGGTTTTTTTTTTTTTCTCCCACTGCCGAATCAATTGAACCAAAGGCTTTCTGTCATTTGCATACACTCGGCGAAGAGAATACAAGACCACTTTCAGCCTCGCACCCGGCACCGTGTCGTCGTTTTCACTGCTACATCCGCTCTGTCCGCTCTGGACGGTCCCTCGACCTGTTTATTTAACCTGCTCCTGCCAAGAAGAATGGCGGTTACTTTCGGAATACGTAGCGACTGCACGAAAAAAACAGCGGTAGTCTTAATCTAAGGACTGTTAAAGTATTGAAGTGAGATCGTCATGGAGCTCAAGAGCCTAGGTATTCTCTCTTATTGACGAGGCTATCACAAGTCTCACGGGTCAAGCCGATTCGGTGGGCTATTGGAGAGCCAAAACTGCAAGGGACTGAGATCCGCGAGGTAGAAATTTAGACCGATAGATGAGACCCTTTGAGGTCAAAATGAGCTAACATAGTTGAGAATCTGTGGAGTGAAGGTCGCCGAGAACGCCTCATCTATACTACTCCAGATCGTTCTTTTTTGAGAATACACATTCCCAATCCACAAAAAAATTAAAAAAAAAAACCCCGATTCTTCCCTTTCGTAATCCACAACGCCGGTTCCGGTGCCCGGCGGAGCAGCCCCATCGCCTCCTCACTATCCTAGCGCATTCCAGCCCATCCTTTGTCTCGAGCCGACTTCATGACATCAACCGCGGGCCCTGTCACACCCGAATGCCTCGATAGTCTATCGTATTCTTCCAAAACCGGCAGAGCCACCATCGACGGCACGAAGTGGACCAACAACAACACTAACCCGAAAATTCGTTCCTGGTTTGTCCTGCAGGTCTGGCCCCGTCTCCCCGTGAACCGGACACCAACTCTCTCCCACTCTCGCGTCCAATCATTCGTGTTCCTGCATGAAATGTCAGCGCGCTACTGACATCGCGCCGTCTACCAGGGTCGCCGGGCCCGGCTTTCCTGGCGTCCCGACTACCCACAAGCCTGTTTAGGTTGAGAAACGACGACGATCTCTTTGCATCTCATCCGGTGCCACCTCTGTTCTTACCTGCCAAAGACAACGACATCGTTCGTCCAGCTGAAGACGTTTCGTCGAGCTTCCTCGACGCCACCAACGATGAGGACGCTGGACATAGCCCGGCAGAGGGCAGAGAGGCCGATTGCCGAGGGTGAGAGGGAGTTTTCTTTAATCTGGAGGTGATTCCCACAGACTATGGCAGGCATCCTAGTCCTCCAACCATTGCATGTATCTAAATCGAACCCCGTCAAGCCTTGCCCATAGACGCTCCAGGCCTCCTTGCAGCCTCCTCCTCTGGTTGAGAACGAAGTGGCTTGGAATTTGTGAAGCCTTTTCAAAGGATGGCCGCCGACAACCCAAACGAGCATCCGCAGCGCCTCCCATTAGGAAACCGCGACGAGAGACCGTCATCCGAGTTCCTAGGCCAAGAAAGAAATCGCATCTCCATCATCGCGGAGGACTCAGACGAACGCACAGCAGGTTCGTCACCGGAGTTCGACGAGAAGCCTTCCATCCTTTCTCCTTATTCCGAAGAGGACGATGACGAAGACGAAGACAAAATTCTCCCGGAATCCCTCACAGAGGACTGGGAGGAGAAGACTTCGTACCGCTTCTCACGCGCAGATACACTCGAGGAAAAGCGCCGCCGGGAATCAGAGGCTGTCAGCGTTCTTCCTGAAGAGAAGGCACAGCGGCTCAAGAGCACCGCAAGCGCAGAATCAACCATATCTCGCTGCTCACACTGCGGCCACAACCGCCGCGCATCATCCACAACGCTGGCCAGCGGCGCCAAGTCGCCGACAATACCGATTCGCAAGTCATCCATCCAACATCATGGCTCTCTGCGGATCACGCCGCGGGTGCAGCCCATGTCGCCTAGAGCAGCGGTAGCCTCGGAGCGAGGATTTCCGTTGGCGGTGAAGAGGGTTACCTCGCATGCCATGTCTGACGTGCAGACGACACGGCATGTGTCGGGTGAGGGGAGCGCATTCTCGGAGCCGCATTCTGAGACGGCGTCAATTATCTCCTCCATCTTTGCGCCGCCTCTGAGGCATTTGGCGAGTCACCCCTCTTTGAACGGGTCGGCGGGGATATCGAAAAGAGGTTCGATTGTCACGCCTGTGGCAGAGCAGAGACATCCGGGAAAGGCCGGAGCTCGAATCAGTCGGTTTACGAGACCTTTTGAGCCGGACATTGACGAAGATGACGGTGAGGACTATCTTCGACAAGTGAGGAGATTGGAGGCGTTGAGGGCACAGCAGCGGATTTCTCGAGTCCTTGCAGCGGCCATGTTTATCGAAAAGGAGGAATGGATCGAGGGGTGGCCATTGGGGTTCATCATGATAGGAATCTGTCTGGTAGTGTTCTTGATCTCTGTCGACAGAACGATTATCACAACAGTTAGTCTCACCCAGGCGTTCTACTTGGAGGCTACTCGATGCTGACGAGAATAGGCGATTCCCTTCATCACCGCGGAGTTCCGGTCAACAGCGGATATTGGATGGTACGGTTCTGCGTATTTGCTCACAACCTGCGCGTTTCAGCCTGTTTTCGGCAAGGTTTTCACCCTCTTCTCGGTTAAATGGTCGTACATCTTTGCCATGTTGATGTTCCTAGGCGGGTCGCTCATTTGCGCCCTGGCGCCGAGCTCCATGGTCCTTATCATCGGCCGCGCAGTTGCTGGGTTCGGAAGTGCGGGGATCCTTACGGGTAGCTTTCTCGTCGTCGCGAGTTCTGTACCTTTGCGCTTCCGTTCCGTCTATACGGCCATTGTTGGTTTGATGTACGGATCATTCCCACGAGGATTCGGCTCTGGTTAACGTTGGTATTAGGTTCGGTCTCGGGGCGACTGTCAGTCCTCTCCTTGGAGGCGTGTTCACAGATCTTGTGGTAAGTAACCTCGGCGACCGTTCCCTTTCACTCGAGACTTATTAAGTCATAGACATGGCGTTGGTGCTTTTACCTGAACCTCCCGGTTGTGGGAGCTACCATGGCGATTTTTGTCCTGTTCTTTCACCCCAAGCGAATGCCTTGCCCAGGGAAAAGGTTTATGGATCGTCTCATGGAGCTCGACACCATAGGAAATGTTCTACTTCTGGGTGCTGGGGTGATGCTCTTCCTGGCCCTTGAGTGCGCAAATCAAGGCGAGCCCTGGTCGAGCCCCAGGAATATCGGGCTGCTTTCCGGCGCCGGAGCAACAGGTGTGGTCTTTGCCGGCTGGCAGTGGTGGAGGCAAGACGGCGCCCTTATACCTCCCGCCATCATCACACAGAGAACAGTCGCGGCTTCCTGCGTTGCAGCTTTCACCACATACGGAGCGCTGGTCATACACTCGTACTTCCTGCCCATCTGGTTTCAGGCCATCCGTGGAGAGAGTGCGCTTTCTTCAGGTGTCGATATGATTCCCTATGTGGCCACCATCTCCGTATTCTCCCTTCTTTCGAGCGTGTTCGTCTCCATCGTGGGATATCCCGTGCCTCCAGCAGTCGTTGGCGGCGTCATCGGTACAGCCGGCTCCGGGGTTCTCCGCTTGTTGTCTCCAAACACTCCGACAACTCACTGGATCGGCTTCCAGATTGTCGTGTCCGCAGGCTTTGGCATGTCAATTCAACAGGGGTTCACCGCGGTCCAAGCGGTTCTTCCGCCGGACGACATCTCCGTCGGTACTGCTGCCGTGGTGGCCTCGCAGTCCTTGGGCGGTGCCATCTTCATGTCTGTAGGCGACACGCTCTTCCAGAATCACCTCCTACAGGCTTCAGCGAGGAGGATAGTCCCCGGTGTCGACATTCCCGCGGTTTGGAGAGCTGGCGCGGTCGCCTTCCGCACGACCGTTCCGACTGGTGCGCTGCCCAGGATGCTGGTTGTGTACAACGATGCTTTGAGGACTGCGTTCACGGTGGCTATCCCATTGGCTGGGGTAGCAGCTATTGCGGCGTGCTTTATGGAGTGGAAGCCGGTAAAGGGAAAGAAGGCTCCATGACAGAAGCGTGCCATTCGATGACTTTTTTTTTTTTTTTTGGGGGGGGGGGGGGG
>JAOQIF010000141.1:46360-123249 GCA_026260285.1 Colletotrichum sansevieriae
CCCCCCCCCCCCCCCCCCCCCCCCCCCCCCCCCCCCCCCCCCCCCCCCCCCCCCCCCCCCCCCCCCCCCCCCCAATACGTTGGGACTATTTATCGAGTTGAATACCCAAATCTGATTGTTCCCAGCTTCAACCGTTGTTGCAATATCAAGTTGTGGCCCCCAGGAGCTGATGACGATCCGCAGCCAAGACTGGATGAATCTGCCTTAGCCGCCGTTGTTGGTTGGTGGAGAGATACGGGCGGGAGCTTGCTGCAAGCCACGCCACGCCTATGCGTCGACTTTGCCTTGTAGGGACATTTCAGGGGCTGAAGTGTGCAGATAAAACCTCCCAATGATCTCAATGTCGACGTGATAGGTCGACGGAGTCACCAATCGTTCAGGGATGCGAATCCAACGCGGCCGTCAGGCCCATCGGCGTTCGCACCAGTCTGGGCAGAGCACTGGGTTGTTTGAACAAGGTCGCCCGTTGATGTGAATGCCAGAAATGGTCAGCGCAGCATGTTCGCTATTTATCAATGTTCAGCCCAGAACTTGGTGTCACGCACTTTTTCCTCACTCCTCTCCCCTCATCGGCCGATTCCATCCCCACAAACCGTGAAATATGCACTTGACGCAGTTTCTCATAGCCATTCAGCTGGTGGTGCCTTTGGCGTTCGGTCAAACTTGCTACTGGCCCAGCGGCGGCGCCGCATCTGCCTTGCAACCTTGTTCGATAGCCTCCGGCAACGAGGTCGCGGCGTGCTGCTTCGCCAACCATTACTGCATGACCAACGGACTCTGTCTGTCGCCGAGCGAAGGAACATGGTACCGCGGCGGGTGTACGGACAAGGAATATCAAAAGACAGGGTGCCCCAAGTTTTGTGATAGGAGCGACATCGTAGGCGCAAGTAAGTTGATACTCGCATCCTTCGGTAATGGGGTAGGGTAGAAGATGGCTGACAGGCTCGTCGGTCAGCACCTGCCCGGCACGGCGCGGTATGGGCATGCGCTTCGAAGGTGTTCGCGTGCAGTAGTCTCGACAACTGCGTGAAACAAAACTTCACAGTCGGCCCGTACAGAGCCGTCATGAACCTAGCCCTCCAGACAGATATCTCGAACGACACAGCGACGGCGACGGCCACGAGCACTGGTGCCTCCAGCACGAGAACCGACACTGGAGATACCAACGCGGTGAGGACGACTTGTCCATCCGATGCGCAGGCGAGCGGGGGAATCTCGACGGGGGCGGCGGCGGGCATTGGAATTGGTGTCGGCCTTCCACTGGCTATCTCAGTTGCCGCGTTGATTTTCATGCTCATGCGAGAGAAGAAGAAGTCGAGGGAGGCCCTGGCGGGACACCAGCAACAGCCCGGGTACAGCCAGCAGGCCTACATGGGCAAGACATCGCCCTCGAGCAAGCCAGAAGAACACTATATCCCGGCTGCAGAGGTTTCGGGCCAATCGATGCCGCCTGAGCTGGATAGCTCTACCCACCGAAGGCATGAGCTTCCTCACTGATGATGACAGTTTGTCGACGGAGGAAGAGAGGGACGAGTAGTAGTAGTAGTAGTAGTAGTATACCGTCTCGGTGTCAGGTCAAACGCATGTCTCAGCGCTTCAGCGGGTGCTAGTGAGCGGGAAGGACGTTCCAACTGAGTCCCAGAATTAGCGATCAATAGTTCCGTTTGCTAATGCCCATCTGGCATTCCTTGCCAGAAAAGATCAACCGCGGAAAGGACGCCGGCGCCGTGGAACCCGGTAGAGAAGCGACCAGCCAAGCTCGAGCTTCTTGCCGGGTCGACCGACCTGAAGCCACCACCACCACCACACTGTGTTGGGGGACCACTAATTTAGAGTCCAGCAGTCAGCATCTGGTTGCCTTACGGCAAATCTGGCTAGTGAGCCGGCGTTGGTGTCAATTGTTAGGAGGCGCAAGCATCGTTTGGCCGCAGAGCTAGCATCCGTATTGAATGAACAGAACTATGCATGCAGTGAACATGCATCTCACGTGCGGTATACAGACCGTTCCGGCCTTTCTGTTTGCATCTTTTAAGAGTTTAAGAGTTGGATGAGCATATATTAAAGAAGCAACCAACCAAGGCTTCAGCAACTGACCGATCCGCGCGGCTACTCAACGGTCGTCGGGGAACACCTCGAGCACGTCCTCGAACACGTTCTGGTGTTGACAGGAACCCCTTATCTCCAATGCTTCAAACCTGATGACATCATTCAAAGCCGTGACAGTATCGTCTTTCCTTGGCATATATCACCCAGAATTCGGGAAAATCACACCTGCAACCTCGTATCTTGTGATGCCTAAAGCGTGCTTGGAGTGGCTTAGGTACTTGCAAGGAGACCATCGACGACCACCGAAATATCCGATGCAAGAAAAAAGCACTTCCCTTGACACCCGACGAGGGGAAGCCGTCATAATGGTCTGGGGTCGTCTTTCTTGCAAGTCCGAATCTCAAACATCAGATTGCCTTTCAGAATCATGCTCCTCCATTATCTTCACGAAACACCACCATCCAGCCACATTCTGCTAAAGCCTTTCCTCAACAATCTATGCACCATATTGCGTGGACTTTAACCGCGCCAGATCGTGCGGCTTCCAACAAGTATTGCGCTACTCACGACACGGCTTCTTTGTCAGGTGATATCTAACACTGAATCAGTCAAGCTCAAGTCTGGTTCGGGCCTGGGCCCAAGGCCCTTTTGGCCAGACCGCTACAGGAATAAGCACCAACCTTCACCAGGTGGGAAGGCGACAGCTTCATTCAGTGTCGCTTGGGTGAACTGTTTCTTTCGGCAGTCGAGTTGAATTACACATAACTCGAGGTGGACGCCCGCAACCATGCCGCGTCTATCCAAGAGCCCCAAAGATGCGCTTCAGCCATTCGAGTCGTCGGAGGCGTTTCCTCTCATTCTGGTCGCCCCAGCAATGTCTGTTTCAAGATCAAAATACGCCCGGATCTACAACTTGCTACCCTTTCCAGGTCGTTCCCTCTCGCCCGAAAACGATATCTCGATTAATCATACGAGCGTGCTGCTTCGAATTCCGTCAACTCCCTTCGCTGGGCCCGCTTGACGTACGTACACCGAAGGAGCTTGTTTGTGTGATAAAAGTCAGGCTTCGTTTCTGAAGCTCCGTGGCGTGACGGAATTGACGGAATGGACGAACACGAGGCACAACACCACCACCAGCAGCTTCAGCGGCACCAACAAAAGCAGGAGCAACAGATCAAGCTACAGCAACAGCAACCGCCAGGTGAGGAGGGTCAATCACAATCATCACAACCCTCCTCACCCACCGCCTCAGTCTCCCAAGTCGTTGCAGCGGCCCTCCAAAGCGTCGTCGGAGAATGGCAAGGAGAAGTTGGGGGACAAGCAAAGGAGTCTGCTTGACGAGCAACCTGGCCTTGAACCGGCCTCGGGTCACTGGTCCAGTGCTCTTAGGCCATACAAACCACAACATACTGAGCTGCAAAGCCCGGCCGGTCAAAGTTCATGGTTTCTGAGCCCGGGTACGTTAAGTCCTGGAATTCAGGGTCCAGGAGCGCAGACACTTGGTACCGACGCAAAATGGCTAGAAAGTGAACTCTACGCCATGCGTCCTCAATCACCGCCGCCGCCGACAAATTATAAGCGGCGCATTCTTGGCCTCACCTTGCCCACGTGCTGGGGCCTGGTCATCGCTTTGGTGATTATCCTGGCTGCTGGGCTTGCGGGTGGTGTCGCGGGCGGGCTCATAACTCAGAAGTCCAATGCCGCGTCAAGGCCAGTAACATTCCGGTACGAGCGGATGGTTCCATCCAGATTAAACTCCCAAAAGCTCCGCTTCGTCAGACACGCGGTCTAATCCGATGACGACTTCCGCCGACTCGGGATCCTCCAACCCCTCAGCAACGGCATCTTCAACCGCAAGCTCAGCAACAGCCCGAGCCTCTGGCGGCGTCCTCCCCGCCCCCAACGACGGCGGTTGTTCCAAGATCAACTCAACAACCTCCACGCCCACCGATGCCGAGGGTGAGGTCGTGGGCCTCAGCTCCAGCGCGGGGCAGACATTCCGTCAGCTATGCGAGGTTAACTACCCCCCCGGAGCAGCATACGGCAACCCTGGAATCTACGTCTTGAAAGCGTACGTTTCGACATTCGAGGAGTGCATCACACTCTGCGCGGCCCATAATCAGGCCTATTATGTCAACTTGACCAACGGTGACGTCGCCAAGGGAGGGTTTCGTCGATCCGTAGCCATGATCAAGACACTTGGAGAATATTGCTATCTCAAGAATGGCACACGCACTTAGGATACTCAGGGCCATCCGAAAGACTTCGTCAGTGCCGTTGTGGTTTCTGGTCTGCTGGTCTGGACGCATAGCGGACGGCGGAGCGGATCTCAGGGGGGTTCAGGCGTAATATGGTCTATTCAGGAGCAAGGGCGTTGGGTAAAATGGCGGAAATCAAACCTTATACCACTACCTGTGGATCAAATGCTTTCTAAATGATCACAAAGAATTTGGACCATATTCTCTCTTGTTGCCTAGGCGTGGGAAGTCGAGCATTGAAGTCGCTCGCTCGCGAAATATTCACACAGGATACATCCATCAGTGGAACTGCTGCAATCCTTTCTTCGAATGTTTTCACAATATCATACTGTGTCTCGTCTATGACCATCCAGGTGATAACCATCCCGCATGTCATCACATCGTCACGTCGGCTTCCTCGTTGGAAAATCTCGCGGTTTGGATCGAAGCAACCCGCAGCTTACTTCTTGCCGGAACCGCCATAGCCGGAGGAGGTCTTGTCGCCGCTGGCAGAAGTGTAGGTGGAACCACCTTGGCCGTCGTTATAGTAGGTGCTGCCGTTGGGGTTGGAGTAGTAGTACGAGCCGTCCCTGTCGACGCGCGTGAGTCACGCAACATTTCAAAAGCATCATCACAGCAGGGCGCGAGACTCACTGGTTGGAGTAGTGGTAACTGTTCGAGTTCGCGGCACTGCTACCGTAGTCACGGGCGCAGTAATGGTTGCCCTTAGTATCGCTTGCGGTCAGTTGATCTGTTTGAAGTCCCCGAAAAGCGTGGTCACATACCTCGTTGTTGACGCCGGAGCTCTTATAGGAGAATCCCTGGTTTCCCTGGTTGCTAGACATCTTGGCTGTCGTTCGGGAAGATGGGTTGAGGCAATTATCCCATCGAAAAGTACTGCAGATTTGTTGAGTGGTGAGAGGTGGAAGAGCGTTCAGTGACGTGTAGGAGGACGAAATCGACCTATGAAGGGGAGGGAACTGAGACCTGGTTATAAGAGCTCTTACCCCGCATCTCATTTAAATTCCATGCCCGAGAGGCGGGGAAAGCATCTTGTCGCCGGGAGGGAAGCTACGTATTTCCCTAGGTTTCAACTGACCTTTGACATCACCCTAGAGGAAGCAGCGAGCTTCGCGGGTATATGCAGTCGAAAGCGAATGTGAAGCAAAATGTTTATCACGTCATCCACACCTGCAGATAGCAATCAGAGCTTTTTTCAGGACTAAAAGGGATCGGTTTGCATTCTGATGTCCAGACACTTCCCCACGCTTTTGACGCTATCGTGAGACTCACCGGGGTATCCCAGCAGGCCATCCCAGTAGATCTTCATAATTTCCTAGCAGTGGCCCACGTTCACATTGCCTCGAATTGTGATTTTGTTATTCCAAGAAAAACCCCAGAAAGGCATTGAGCATCAACGCGACTGCATCAGGGGAAAGGAGCAGGTGGAATGGCCCTTTTGCATGAACAGCAAGAGCTGCTGAGTCGCACTCGGAATGGAGGACCGACGGGCTCAAGCGCCATTCATTGCGGGCATCTGTCCGGGTCCAAGGATATCGCCCTCCCGGTGGGATTCCTCACCTTGAGATTTTCAACAACAGCGCAATGCATTGAAAAGCAATGAGTCGTATTCTGCGCCCTGGTATATGCGTAAAATAAAGCCTCCCTCCAAACCCTCTCAGTCGTATGTTAGCATTTCCTAGATCACACAAAGCAAGCAAGCTCATATAGATACCCCCGCCAATCCCAACACCATGCGCGTTGTCACCTTGGTATCGTCAAATCATTTCATGCCAACACTTTGACAGACAAAAAAACGTCAGCATCTCTGTCAACTAGGCAAGGCAAAAAACCCCACGGCAATGCGACGAGAATGGCAAATCACACGAAGACTGCATTGCCGCGTCCCCTCTTCCCCGCTAAGAAATTCTTCAGTCAGAGCTTACTTCTTGCCGTATCCGGAGCATGTCCGGTACCCACTGGCCGTGGTGATCGTCGACGACCCGCCGTTGCCGTCGTTATAATACTTGTTGCCTTTCGAATCGACGTAGTGGTATGAGCCGTTTCTGAGCGGAATTTCTGCCAGTCAGCCTGAACTGCTTTCCCTTCCCCCCAAACCTCTCAATGGGGAATTCGACTCGCGGTAGAAGTAAAGCTTACATGTTGGAGTAATGGTAAGAATGCTGATTTGAAGAGCTGCTGCTGGGATCTCGAGGAGCGTAGTGATTGCCCTGCTCTCCCCATGTGAGCATCCAAAAGACGTCGGTAGACCTCGGCAAGAAAATAGAGTTTTGCGATTCGGGGTAAAGTACCTGTGTGTTACCTCCAGAGCTCTTGTAAGTGTAGCCTTTGTTGCTTGGCATATTGAGAATGTACGTTGGTTCGGACGACAGAGATCCCTCTTCTATTCGAATGGCGATTCAATTCTTTCGGGAAGCTTCACCAACTCAGAGCTTTGACTAGAGGGGGGGGGGCGGAGCATTTAAAGAGAAATCTAGCGCCGGGTGGAGATGGGAAAGGTGAATTCAAATATGAGAAACTTTCTGGCACATGGCCTGATCAACGCGATGCGTGTTTTGAAACAGCACGCTTCTTATTACCCCGCCCTTGGAGGAAGGACGGAAAACCAAACAGCTACGACACGGACGACGACCACTTACTCACGCACACACGCACACACGCACAAGACCACGTCTCGGGATGTCGTGCTGTCAATGCCTTGGGTAGGGACACAGTTGGACTTCACCCGCAAAACGTACCACCCAACGAACACACGATGACGGGAGGGGCCCGTTATGCGAGGCACGAACGGCAAGTATCCTGACTGGTAGCACCGGCGGATGGGGTGGAATACCGTGTGGTTCTCATGGGCCGAGCGAGGCAAACGTGCTTTGGCATTGCATCTGGGCCTCACTTCGGGCTTATTTTTAAGCTCCATGTGGGGGGTTGAAGCTTGTTCTTAGGCTGCTTTTGGACGAGAGGTGCTGATATAGAAAGGTCCGAGGGGGGGACCCCTTAAGAGAGACAGAGCTGGGAGAACTTTGGGGGCCCCCGAATGGAACCAAGTTGGGACGACATGACACTGGACCTGATTTCTGGCGACAACGACGGCCTAGGAGGGGCGCTTGGGGTAAAAAACAGAGGTGGAAGACAGCTTCAATGGTTGGTTGCGCCTCGCACTGAGATGCTGCAATATCCGGAAAAGCCCGGCCGGACCATACGTAAAAAAGTATGTCGATCGAGGGTGGGATATATCTCCGAGGCCCAGCTTCGGTGCCTCGGACCTGGCTCCGAGCGGCCGTCTTGATGCCACCCATCCATTCGTGTTGCGCTTGAAAATCAAAGTCTATTTTTCTTCTCTCAACCCTCCTCATTCTATATGTCTAGAGGCATCTGATGTTCATACGTCGCTGAATATATGCGGCTCAAAGATGATGGTCGAGTCATTGCTTGTTGTCCTTGGGGTTGCCGTCCTCCAGCTCGGCGATGAACTTCTCGGCGTCCAGGGCGGCCATGCAGCCAGAACCTAGCGAATTTAAATGTCAGCAAATATCTTATTGACGGGGACCCAACAATGCGGGATCGAATCTTACCTGCGCTGGTAATGGCTTGTCTGTATCTCTTGTCCTGGACGTCACCAGCGGCGAAGACACCCTCAACGCTGGTCAGCGGCGTGCCGGGCTTGGTGATAATGTATCCCTCGGAGTCGGTTTCGAGCTGGCCCTTGACGAGGGTCGTCGCGGGCTCGTGGCCAATGGCGTAGAACAGACCGTTGGCCTCGACAGTCTCTTCCTTGCCGGTGACGGTGTCCTTGATGACAAGGTGGCTCATCAGACCGTTCTCGCCGCCCTTGATCTTGGAGCCGACGGAGTTCCAGCGGACGGTGACCTTGGGGTGTGACAGCAGACGCTTGGCCATGATCTGAGAGGCACGGAGGACGTCACGGCGGACGAGGACCGTGACGTGGCTGGCGTACTTGGTCAGGAACATGGCCTCCTCGGCGGCGGAGTCACCACCGCCAATGACGAAGAGGGGCTTGTTGCGGAAGATGGGGACGGCGCCGTCGCACACGGCACAGGCGGAGACACCGTTCTGCCAGTACTTCTCCTCGCCTGGGAGGTTCAGGCGGCGGGCAGAGGCGCCGGTGGCCAGGATGATGGCGTCGGCGGTGTGGGTCTCGTCGGGGTTGAACTCGGTCGAGTACTTGAAGGGGCGGGAGGAGAGGTCGAGCTTGGAGACGGTGTCGGTAACGATCTCGGTGCCGAAGCGGGCGGATTGGGCCTTCATCTTCTCCATGAGCTCGCCGCCCATGACGCCCTCGGGGAAACCGGGGAAGTTCTCGACGTCGGTGGTGGTGGTGAGCTGACCACCGGCGGCGATGCCGTTGGCCATGAAGCCTTCGTACAGGACGGGCTTGAGCTCAGCGCGCGCCAGGTAGACGGCGGCGGTGTGAGCGGCAGGGCCGGAGCCAATGACTTTACGGACGCACGGTTAGTACGAAGTCGCACCGAGAATGAAGCCATCGTGACTTGAAAGGCAGGACACGAGGGGAAGAGGGGCCGCATGGGTTGGTGACATACTGACGACCTTGGAATGCATGTTGCGTGCACCGATCTTCAATTCAGATGGAATGGCAGTGTTCTTTTTCAAGGTGGTGGTGGCTGCTGCGAAAGACAGGCCGGTTGCGCTGGAGCGAAGAAGAGTTCGTCTAAGAGTTGAGGAAAACAGCTTGACGGTGATATGCGCGTTCGGAACACGCAGTATCCTCTCCAAAATGGCAGGGTATCTTTAAAAAGTAAAAAAGAGACGCAGGAGGGGAAGGGGGGTTTCCGTCGGTGGAGGGGCAACGAAACACGCAGACGGCCTTTGGGTCTCCAATCAGCTTGTGGCAACTCTGGCACCTTGGAGGAGCGCGCTATCGTTGACGATATCCTGCGCTGCAATACTGCGCTCACTACCTATCTACAGACAGTCCGGCACGGTCTCTGAGTGGACGGCGACTGCTTCGGAGTGGGATTCGACCCTAAGGCTAGAGCAGTTCTGCAGTTGGATTTCTAATGGTGGCCAGGATTTGTTCCTTGGATGGTGCATTCCAGAATTTTTTCGGGCGAGGGCGCGATTCAGGGACCACCACAGTGGTGTCGCAAGCCGCAGACGGGTGTCAGCGGCCTTGGTCTAGCTGCAGATACGTGATCGGAGGACGGGACTTGACATATTACCTAAGCCTCGAGTGCCGGGTCTCAACAATTTGCACCCCACTTACCGAGGCTCGTCCGAATGACATATATCCGAGCGGAACGTCTACTCCTTCTCGAAGTCCGCTCTCGGGCCCGAGATCTACAAGGGTTCTCATGCGAATGTCGACAATCTTCAATCTTATCAATCAGACTGTGGTATCTGGATTTTTGGCTTTGTGACGTCAATGAAGCCTCATCTGGCTGATTTCTCTCCAGGCCAAGTCCGATGTGCATTGCAAGGAACTGATGTTGTATCGGTAAATTCACCTTTCTAAATATAGATTTGTCATAATTGAGCCTTTCTTGGGGGGAGTTTTTGCATCATTTTTATTCCAAAGAAGCAGGGTGTCACGACGCTGGATGATCCTAACAAAGACGCAACATGGACCAAGCTGATTTCTTATTTCCTCCTGAAGTGTGCGCACTTGGTCTAGATGGTGTAGTTTGCTAGAGAATTTCTTTCTCGAGGGCCCATTAAAGTCACGTTAATCATTCTTTATGTTTATCTGGATGGAATATGAAGCTGACGACGACTACTACCACGAGAAACGGATCTAGAAGTGCATTATTAGGTCCTTTGATGATATGCGCGTAATACTAATAAGAGTAGAATTACTAATAAAGACACTTTAATATTCCTAAGACGTTACACTTAGGACTTAATTAAAGTTAGATAACCTAATATTATAGTCTCCTTATAATCCTATATAGCACGCATCTATCTAATCTAAGCCTTACTAATTCCTTAATATTACTATTCTCTATATTATATAGAGCAACAATCGATTTAAATCTCAGCATGTCCAGGTTCTAGTGAGTAATCGAGCGATTCAAGTCCGTCTGTGCATAACAAACCCTACACACGCCATGTGTTAAGCACCATATCATACCTTCCAGAATATAGCTCAGACGACAGTAGCAAAGACCAGGGAAGACCAAGGCTGCATCACGGACAAAGCCGCATGCTGTTTGTTGTCAGAGACTTTTCAAAACAGGTAATGAATCATTAAGACCAACGGATGCAACGACCTTTTTCTGAAAGATCGCTCACAACGCCCACTGTCTTCATTCGTTCTTCATCCAGACATCATTCTACAGAGCTTGCTCTTTTTGATGGATGGCAACCTTGCCCTTTTATCACAGGCTATATTGTATGCTCTCTCTTGCAATCTAACTGATAGGGTTGACGCATCAAGTGCCTGTGTTGTCTCCAAGGAGCAAGCAGATCGCGATGACTAAGCCAGCACGAGCTTAGAGCCACAGGCCTCAGTAGCGTGACCGGGCATAATTGTTGCTACGTTGGCGGCCTTATATCGAAGCATGCAGAGGCAGTAAATACAAGGATACCTGTTCCCACCATGTTTCCGGATTCCCACAAACAGCACTACCGTTCGAATCGATACACCCTCAGACCAAGAAGACAATCCATGAGAATGAGGGTGATAGTGGCTTTTCCAACATTCAACAGCCTGACGAAATAGGTAGAGAGCGTTTCCAAAGACCTTTTACGCTAAGTCTCAAGATTGCGGAGGCAGCCATATCTCGTCTATAATTTCTTCAGCCCAATGCGCACTACCCTCACTCCAATTGCTTGTGAGCGATACAGGATGAGAGCCTAATAAGCATCCGTCAGCGTGCTGATACCGCCATCCAAAAGGACAGCAACAGCAACAGATGAAGCTATAGCACGCCGAAGTCTTCCATGCTTATCCAAATGCAATGAGGTAGCAACTGTTATTTCCAAGATGGGACGGACTACTGCCTACAACAAAAAAGCCCGAATTGATTCCATCTAGAGGAATACATTACGAACCTGACTGACACTTGGAACCATATGAAACGTCAAAGTAAGGCAGCACACGAAACGTTATGAACAGCGGACTTTGTTCGGGCGTGACCCACGCACGGGAGGCGCCGGACGGGGTCCGGAAGTGGATCGAATGCGGAACGGACCTCCATCGCCGGTGAGATGTGTGGGGGCTCCAACTTCCAAGCTTGGACGATGCAGTTGATGTAATTGGGAAGTAAGAGCTGTTACTTGGTACGGATGGCGAGTCTAAAGAGAACATCAGGCTTCAACGTTGGGAGAACGAATCACGCACTTGCAAATTACGTGTAAAACACGGAGGCACACTCGTTATCTCGAACTCGACTGTTGCAATCGGGAAGAACCCCACGCATGCCATCATTGTCGAAAACCCCAAAAAACCTTGCACCGCCTCATATACCAAATATCACCACTCCGATAAGCCACTGGACAAGCTCATCAAAGACGGACCAACCAATCGCAAACCACTCGTCCGTCGTCATCCCGAAACATACGAGTCGTCCGTTGGTCGGGGAAACCCTCAAACATCTAATCCTCAGCCCAACGGCCTCGGCCATGATCCCGTTGGGCTACAACGAATGAAGGAATGTCGTCAGCCCCTTCCAGACGAGAAGGGGGAGCCTGCTGTTTGAGATCCCGCCTGTGCTGTGATGTCAAAAGCAGCGGGGATTAGACGACAGAGTGAGGATTTGATAGGTGCGATCAGCCACACTTGCCCGCGAAACACTCGCGGCGGACAGGGGTGACCCGGAATTCACCTCTCTGAGCTGTGACGTCACCGTCGCGCGCATGCATCCCAACACTGGGTTCATTCCTTCCTGCTTCCAGACCAGACGGGTTATAAGAAGAATGTCAGAACACTGCATCACTAGCGCTTGGCTACCTTAGCAGGGCAGGATTCGGTCCATATTTAAGTCCAACGAAAACTCCCATGGTTGACGGAAACACCAGGCTTAAAGATCTCCCCATCATCAACAAATTCACCTCCTCTTCGTCCTCCACCACCTCTCACCACCACAACCACACACACTACAACTCCAATAAAAAGACCTTCAGAATGCCTGTCGGAAACAACGACCAGAACAATGGTGTCACCGGCGCCGCCAAGTTCGTCACCTCGACGCTCGGAAACACCGTTGGCGGCGTGACCCGCACCGTGGGAAACGTCACTGGCGCCGCGACCAAGGGTGTCGGAGATACGATCAGCAGTGCCGGGGGCTCTGCGGGACGGCCTGTCGGCGACGGCCTTGGCAACCTCGGCGGAGGAATTCAGAACGCGCTGAACTCGGTAGGCAAGGGCGTGGAGGATGCTGGACAGTGGAAGAGGTCGTAAGCTAGAGTTTGCGGCATTACGATCAAGTGAGGACGGTTTGGCGGCGGAGGTTCTTGCCCTATCTTATTAGGAACACACACAATGCAGATTGTAATTAGGCTCTCCTGAAGCATTGTTGTTTTCCCGTGCACACCGTGCCGAAAATCGTCTCGACATCGAATGCAAATTGGCCGACCTGGCATATGGCGCCAGCCCGTTGCAGGCAATCATGCTATTATTGCCTCAAGCATCTGGCGTCACTGCTGTTTTCTTCGACCTTTGAAGCACTGTTCTTGGTACATGATCTAGCATTACATTTGTCCACATGTTGTTGTACAAAATGTTGAGGGGAGGCTAAATGAACTGTCGATCATTATTTCCTCTTGGACTGCGGGCGGAATTGTAAGTGGTAGGTATCCAACTGATCCCTCGTGATCTTCCCAGGACCCCCGGCGAACTCATCGGCGCCGTTGTTGTTCTTCGGGAACGCAATAACGTCCCTGACGGACGACGCGCCGCTCAGAACAGCCACGAAGCGGTCAAAACCAATAGCGAAGCCAGCGTGTGGTGGACAGCCAGCGCGGAGTGCCTTAAGCAGGTGCGAAAACTCTTTGGTCTTCTCCTGGCTCATCTTGAGGATATCTTCAAAGATGAAGTTCTGGATCTCTGCGATGTGTATACGCCGACTGCCACCGCCCAATTCCACACCATTGAGCACGAGGTCGTAATGGTCTGCTTTGGCCTTGAGCGGGTCCTTGAATAGCAGCTCAAAGTCCTCCTCGGAGTGCGGTGCAGTGAAGGGGTGATGGGTCGCTGAGAAGCCCGAAGTGCCACCCTGGCCGATGTTACCAAGTTCTTCAGGAGTGAACATTGGGAAATCGGTGACCCAGAGAAACTTGAAGCCATCATCCCTGTCGATGAGCTTGGCTTCTACTGCAGCATGGTAGAGAGCGATTCTGGTCTCGCCGAGCTTCGTCGAGCCGCCTTGTTGAGGCCGGTTCTTACGCGCTTGGAAGAGGACGATGTCGCCGTTCTGAAGATCCGAGAAGCCCGAGTCTTCGGGCAGGAAGGGGAGAATGCTCTCCAGGCCTTCGGGGCCAAGGGCGGAGAAGCCGTTCAGGGGTTTGCTGCTATCGAACATGAGAGCTGTTAGGGCGCCGTCGGGATTCTCAGAGAGGCTTTTGGGGAGGTTCTCCATGAAGTCTGTGACGAACTTCCACACTTCTCGGCGGTCAGCGTCTTCATGTGGACTAATTTTCCAGGTTTCGACGATTGGGGATTCAAGGTCAGTTATCATGCTAATGAAGTCCTTGTTTAGGTTCTCATCGACACGGCAGATCTGTGATTTTGTTAGCCGGTGAACGATGCAGTCCGCGATGAGGAACCTGACTCTATTGGGAATCCGCAGGTCTGGCTTGTCGGATCCATAGAAGTCCATGCAGTCCGTGTACTTCATTCTGAGAAATGGCGTTGAGATAACCGGGTACTCTTGGTAGACTGGTGTTTCCGCGTCGTCTTGAGCACTGCCTTTTACGCTTTGCTTCCAGTCCTGCTTCATGTTAGAGTGGCCTCGTTCTAAGCAAGAAGATTTCCCTACCTCAAGCGAGGCTTTCAGAACCGGCGCGAACGAATCTTCTCCAACTTGCATGATATATTGGTCTCGCATGACCTCCCATGCTTTACCAACTACGTATTCCACGTCTTCCATAATTGTCTCGCCTGTCGCGAACGACTTTTCCATATCAAGCTACTGAAGAGTCAGCCCCGCGATCTGAAAGAGCGTTGGCAATGGCAAACCTGTGTGAATTCCGGCTGGCGGTCAGCGCGGTGATCTTCGTCGCGGAAGCATCGCGCGAACTGGTAGTAACCAGCCATCCCAGAAGCCATCAAGACCTGCTTGTACTGCTGTGGGCTCTGAGGTAGAGCGTAAGCGTATCTTGGACGGCGTGTAGGCACGATGAACTCTCTCGCTCCTTCAGATGTCGACTTGAACAGGATGGGCGTTTCGACATCCATGAAATCGCGCTCTACCATTGCGTGTCCCAGGGACGACTTCAGCTGGGCACGGAAGCGCAGTCTTTCTTTAAGCTTTTCGTGGAAGCGAAGCTGCAAATGACGCTGGTCCGGTGGGAAAATTGAATCATGGGTGACAATGATCTCCTTGGGGAAAGGGTTGAGGTATTGTATCGACTCCATATCGATTTCAAATCGTGCTGTACTGGAGGCATCCGCCACCACACCCGAGGCGAGAACCGCACTATAAGGACGAATCTTGCTCAAAATGGCAGCCTTTTCGCCCTTGGCGCAAATTTGTCCGATCCGTTCTCCATTGCGCTCCAAGTGGGCGAAAGCCAAGTTCTTGCCGACCTTTCTCGTTCGACCGATGTGTCCGCTGACAGTGACTTGGGTTCCGGGCTTGCTCCATGCCTCGGGGCTCGACATCTGAGGGATGGCAACTGCAAGCGAATGTGTCAACTGAAGAGATTTCAAGCTTCATTGGGGCTGCCTACAGCACTCCTTGAACTCCCCGGACAAGTGCGCATGCGTTGACTCATCTGGGCCGGCTTTTGGTTTTGTTGATGCAAGACGACGACCAGTCGAAAGCTGATAACTACAATGTTGTCGCTGAAGAGGTGCGAAGCTCAGGCCAACGCATGGGGACCGCGGTATTTGAGGGTGCAGCGCACTCAGAGCTTTACTGCGACAACATTGGCGGAGCATTGGAGGGGTCGCGGAAAGGAGAATTGGAGCAATTTGATACGTTGAACACGTACAAGAACTCTCAGGTGTATTGCAACTAGAGTTTACAAGAGAAGAAAAGCTCAATGGCGCGTGTAGATAGTCGAAATCAAGGTACTAAATGACGTGAAGTCGAACATATGAAGCTATCGTAGCTCAGCCCACTGCAACCAGACCCAGCAAACAACTTCCCGTGGGAGACAATGCGCGCCACGCTGATACTACCTTGGAGGGGAGCTCAGCTTGCACCTCAGGCAGTAGGGTCAGGTCCCCACCCCTAAAAAAGTGGCTAAGGTAGCGCGGGGCAGGGTCTCCATATAAAAAACTCCCAGCAAGCTCCCCAAAAATTTCTTCCTCTCCTCTTCATGATTCTTCCATTTCAAAAAAGTGTATGTTTGTTCTGCCCCCGGCCTCGTGCCGCGCACTGCTGCGGAAAAATTACTAACTCTTCGATCTCGCAGGTGATGATAGCCACGTGGATAATATGATGCAGCTCCAGCTGTCCTAGGCATCCAAGCTCTCCCCTTCGGGCGGCTTCAGGGCGAAGGTGCTGAGGGCAGAGGGGGCCATGATATAGGCGTTTGACACGACCTTGTTACAGTATCGAACGCGATGATAGGCAACTCTGATTTTTATCGAAATGGAAGAATTCTACGGGTGTCTTGGGCGGGTCAAACCCAGACCTGACAGCGTCAAGTGAAGCTTAGGGTCCGCGGTTCCGGTTGGTAGGCCTGCGCAGGTACGACACTATTGCGGTTGGATGCGTTTTTAACCTTGCTTCCTACCGCGTCTAAGAGTGGTCGAGATCGTAGATTGGTTCGAAGTCTCAACACATCGGATGTTCGTACCCTACCGACACTTTGCCGGCGGACCTTGCCTTCGCAAGGGACTGATGTTGGCTCGTGTAAAAGGCGTGGGCGGCACGGCTGACGGTAGTTGAGACTGAGGAAGCCAGTGACGGGTTGGACAAACGAGTCGAGGATCTTTTGTGTACAATAAATATAGTTTGTTCTACCTCGTCGGTGCATACTCACTGACGGGGATGGCGCCCTGTGCGGCTAGCCAGCAATATCCCAGACTTTTATGAATCAAACAAAAGACCGATGATGGGGATAATAAGAAGGGCCCGTACGCGAGGCAGCGAGGTACGTGTGAAGAGGCACCAAGCCGCCAACGAACCCCTTGTTTCCCAATAGTGTTTCAACAGTCGTGGTGCCGTTCGTGGATGCTGGCACTGCCGAGCAAGAGCGGCTTATTTCTGCGTTGAGGCATAATATTGATGGTGTCTGAATTGGCGGATGGCTGATGGAAAACCTCTACATCGGATCACCATTGGTTTATATTTCGTGTTCTCTCTGTCTGTATGCCGTTCGTGGTATTCCTTCTGGTGAGACTGAGACAGCCAAGGGACCAACCCGGCACATCGGAGCTGTCAGTGTTCATCCGTGTCAGTAGGAGGAGGATCTTGGGCCGCCTCGACGGGGGCATTTGGGGTCGACCTGAGGCCCACCTAACACACATAGACGACGCTAAGGAAGATGCAGTCAGTGCCTTACCTTGCTTAGGTACCTGGTAGAGAATCTCTTCAGCGTTGCGCCAATTGGTCTTTCTCTGGGTCTGGAGTGCAGTCGCAGTCGCTGACGGTGCCGGTTGCCATCACGAGCCCGCAAAACAGGGTATCCAGGGGAAGCCCCAACTTGCTGGCTTTGCTACCTGCCTAGGTACCGGAGAACGTACCTATCTAACTGAACTACATTGGAGATGACGGGAGGTACATTGCCAGCAGGTGCATTTGCCGTGGCCATGGCACTTAACTAGGTAGGTAGGGTAGGTAGAGGTGAGGGGATTCCAGGTTGCCCAGGAATACAAGGCATCTTGAGGTACCTCACCTTCAGCAGCCATACAGACGCCTTACGTAGGTACCTAGCACCCGACTGACCGACGGGCGTTCCAAGCCAGTGACCACACCTCCAGCTCCCGGTAGGTGGGAGCCCTCCTCTCGCTGTGCTGCCAATTCAAGACCGTAGCCCGTCCTCCTCCACCCAAAATCCTCCACTTCCTGACCAACGTGGCCGTCGTCGACACTGACGCTGTCCGCCTTCATTTCCTGCGCACCCAACCTCACGTCGCGACACTCGTCAGGCGCACATCTCGATAACGATATATCAAGCCTGTATTGTTAATTATCCACCTCCGCAACCGACCACGCACCTTGTCATGGCCGTTGGTCGCACCCCGGAGCCCGAACGAGCCACCCTGCATTGAAGCTTGCCGGACCCATTTTCGCAGTGTTGAGGGTTTCCCTGGGCCTGCCACCTATCTCCGTCGCACCCCGTCACCGATACTACTTCTCTCGCCTGTCGACAGCAACCCCGTCCGCGCATCTTCTGAGCCCAAGCCTTGCGATAGTCTCTTTTGGAGAAGCAACCCGCTTGAGATACCTCGTCCCGGCCTGTGACGGCTGGTCTTTTCCGCCCGCTCCCCATCTTCGCGGCTTTCGTCCGATCGTCAACTTCAAATTCCTCGCCAAGCTCACCGACTGCCACGAGAACCGGCCTGCGTCAGACCGCTACGAACCGACAAAATGTCGAGCTCCTTTGAGAAATCCGTCAAGGGGGCCACCAAGATCAAGGTGGGTTGAAGGGAGGCTCCGGCGATTCCACGTAGCTAGCTTGGCGCGCCTTTTCCGATCTTGCGACGCTGACTTTATTCGCCCAGGCCGCGCCGCCCAAGACTAAATACATCGAGCACATTCTGGTAGCGACCCACGCTGGTGAGGCAGGCGTAGGGGAGGTCTTTCGCGCTCTGCAATTCCGCCTGCGAGACTCAACATGGACTGTTGTCTTCAAGAGCTTAATCACCGTCCACCTTATGATCCGTGAGGGCTCGCCCGACGTCACACTTTCCTTCCTTGCAAGACACCCGAATACGCTTGCGATAAGCAGCTTCACCGACGGTGCGTAGTTCCTGCAAAACACACGGGAGTCGATCCCGTAAGAGCGAAACTAACAATGAATTACAGCCCAAACTCAAGGTCGGAACATACGGCACTATGCCAGCTACTTGAGTTCCAGAGCGAAAGCCTTCCGCGAAACGAAATGCGACTGGGTCCGAACAAAAGAGTCGCGGCTGGAGAAGCTTACTGTAGAGAAGGGCTTGCTCCGGGAAACGGAGATTCTGCAGAATCAGATCACAGCTTTGCTGAAGTGCGATGTAAGTACTGATCGCGTCGCACCGGTTGGACTGGACTGACTTCATAGCAGGTGCTTGAGGGTGAAATTGAGAATGAGATTACGGTCACTGTCTTCAGACTGCTAGTCCTCGATTTACTGGCCCTGTTTCAGGCCTTGAACCAGGGAATGATCAACATTCTAGGTAATTCTTACACCTTGGGCATCCTTTCAACAACTAACACAGCTAGGCAACTTTTTCGAAATGTCCAAGGTCGACGCCGAGCGCGCAATGGCGATATACCGCACTTTCACCAAGCAGACAGACTTCGTGGTGCAATATTTGAGCATCGCACGACAGTTTGAGCATCAGACGAGAGTCGAGGTCCCCAAGCTGAAGCACGCGCCGGTTAACCTCGGCCGCCAGCTCGAGGAATATCTCCACGACCCCGACTTTGAAATCAACAGACGACAATACATCGCTGAACAACAAGTTAAGAAGAAGGGAGGAGGATCTTCAAAGGCATTGGGGGGCTCTTTTGACTCGAAGCCTACACCAGCGGCGAACAACCCTTTCCCGAGCACCAACGGACTATCCCAGCCGAAGACTGAAACCGCAAAGGGCCCTGCGCCTGACTTGATCGACTTCTTCGAGTCCATCGAGCAGAATCAGACAGTGATGGCGCCGAATCAGCAACAGCATCAACAGCAGCAGCAGATGCCAATGCAGACAGGCTTTGCTTCGAACATTCCTTTCCAGCCGCAGCCCACAGTTTTCCAGCAGAATGGCTTCGGAGCGCAACAGAATGGTTTCGCACCTCAACCGACTGGTTTTGGAACAAATCCATACCAGCAGCAGCCGCCGCAGCAAAGCACCAATCCATTTGGCCAACCGCAACAACAACCGCAGCAGCAACAAGCGCCACAGCCGCTGCAGCCTAACTTTACTGGAGCTGGGTTCGGCGGGTTCACACCACAGCAAAGCTTCCAGCCTGGCGCATTGGGTTCAATACCACAAGACTCGATCGCAAGCTTCCCGACGGGTGCGACTGGCATGCTGAGCCCTCAGGCCGGACAGCAAACAACTAACCCTTTCCGGGCTTCCATGTTGATGGCCCAGCAAACGGGCATGTCGACTAATACTGGCTTCTCGTCTCCTGCCAGTCCTCAGCCAAACCGCCAATCAACAAACCCTTTCGCTAGATCCTCATCTCAAGCACAACAACCATTCCAGCCAGTTTCTAACAACAGCCCTTTCGGGTCTCAGCCGAGCCAGTCAACGACTCAGCTTCCAACAATCGCTCCTTTGCAGCCAATGATGACGGGCACAAATCCCTTTGCGAAGAACTTGACAGGTTCTCAAATACAGCAGCAAAGACCTGCTACCAGCTCAGGTGCTCTGGTGCCGCAACCGACGGGAACCACTAACCCTTTCCGACAAGGCGCCTTTGTCAATCACCAAACAGGTATGGGCTGGCAGCACAACCAGCAGACAATGGGTGGTGGCTTGGATAATCTTGAAACGGTACCCGTCTTCCCACGCCCTATCCAGCAAACCCCGTGGCAGACGTAATAGCATCTGCTTTAGCCATCGCAGGCGCACCTTCAGGTGCGTGTGATATGCGACTTCTTTTCTCTGATTTTTCATCTCAAGCGAGGCGTTCACAAGGGTTTGCTTGTACAATGGAGGATGCTTAGATGGCAAAACAAAGGTCTTGCGAAATCCAAACACGACACATGAAATCAGTAGTGGATGGAGGCACAGGCGAGAGCCAGCAATCGTCAAGGCCAGAGTTTGAAAATGTATTATCTAGTAGGCAGACTTAGAAGTAATTCTTGCATAAGAAGGGAGTCTTTTCCCATGGGGTGTCTGTTGTATGTGAAGTTTCCAATCCTTTAAGGATGTGCTAACACCTTTTGTTTCACCTCTGTCCCAAGTGCCTGAACGCCGACGCTATGCATTGCCCCAAAAGTCGTAAACAACCACAACACTAAAAGATGTCATCCACATCCATCTTCTGGGTAGTTCGGCCTGTGGCAGCAGCTACAGCAGCCTCTGCAGTAGCGACCTTCTCAGGCCCCTTCTCATCGTCAATGAACACAGCCAACCCGGAAAACGCCTCAAACATAGCCCGGCTAAGATACTCCTCGGCGCTGTAACCACCAATCACAATCTCGTCCTTCTTCCTCGCCTCGTCCACCCAATGGTTGCGGTACTCGTCCAAGGGACCTAGAGTATACCGCTCCATATCCAGCTTGAGCCCGCCGAAGGGGTCGTACGGCTTGTTCTCGTCCACAACCCTGCTCTTCTCCTTCTTCTTCAAACCGCGGATAGACAGATCAGACGTCGTGGCGCTACTGAGCGAGCCAACGGCAGCAGACATGTGTCCCTGCCCGCGCTTCTTCAGCAGGATGCGGTTGAGCGTCTGCTTCGCCTCGCCTACGTCTCCCGACGCCAGCCCGTCAAGCATCTCCTCGCGCATCCGCTGCTCTTTCTTCTTCTCCGCCTGTTCCTCCTCCATGGCTTCCATCCTCCTTCTCCTCGCCTCCTCCTTCTCAGCCTCGAACCTCGCGACGCGGTCTGCCTCGGACTCCTTGGCCAGCCTCTTGTTCCGCTCGATCTCGGCGCGGTGAGCCTGCTCCCACTCAATGAGCCTCGCCTCGGCCGCCTTCTTCTCGGCGTCGGTGCCCCTGATAATGTCGAACGTCAGCGTCTCGACCCACTCCAGGTACTCGTTGTAGTCGGCCAGCGTCTCGAAGTCGTCCTCGACCTTGTTGAGCACGGCCGCGACGCGTCTGCGGATGTCGACCTCGCGCTCGACCGACAGGTCGTTGAAGTAAGCCGACTTGAAGCCCTTTTTGCGCAGCGTCTTGTGGCAGCCGGCGTAGGGGCACTGGTTGGGGCCGTCGGAGAAGATGCGGGCGACGCAGTTGGCGCACATTGGGTGGTAGCATTCCGGGTTGATGAGGAACTCGAGGTCTTTGTTCAGGTAGCGCATCGTTTTGCAGACCGGGCAGATGTCATCGCTGGGCGTAGGCGCCGGGGCGCCGTTTTGAGAGGGGCGACGGGCGGACATCTTTAGTTTTTGTGGTGCGGTTGTTTCGTACTTCCGGGAGGTTAATGCCGTGGTCGAGGGATTTTATTTCATAGACTACTGAGGAAGCCTCTCTCTGTAATTGGGTAGATGATGATACAGTTTAAGTATTGTTCCCGTATTGGGCTTGCGATCGTGCGCGCGGCTGAGCAGTCGACCGGATTGTAGTGGTGGCCTGCATGCGATTTTCTGGGTTCGTAGATATGATGATACGGTGGGCGGCCGGGTACAGACTAATTGATTGGGTCCGTCGCTCGGCCTTGCCAGATAGACTGGCAACAAGTTTTCTCCTCGATCCTGGAGGCTTTGATCGAAAATCGCGCGGGGATTGGTTAGGCTTTGATGAGAAGCTGCCTCAAGTCTACCCTACCTGAAAGAA
Source organism: Colletotrichum sansevieriae (assembly GCA_026260285.1). Classification (NCBI taxonomy): domain Eukaryota; kingdom Fungi; phylum Ascomycota; class Sordariomycetes; order Glomerellales; family Glomerellaceae; genus Colletotrichum; species Colletotrichum sansevieriae. The sequence continues at coordinate 68,404 of JAOQIF010000141.1, forward strand.
GCTGGCAATTTACGATGGCTTGTGGCGAGGCTGACCAGCGACATTTATGAAGCGGAGCTGATTGGTCAGAGCTTCGACGCCAAACGCACGGTCGGAACAGGGGTCCTGTAGCTACCCCTCCAAGAATTCCGGCAGCCTTTTCTAGATTCTACTGTCTTCGATTTGTCCCAAAACCACATTCTGCAATCATGGCCGACAAACCTGGTGAGTGGCCCTTGCCTTTCTATCGCGAGTACCTCGAAAGGCTGGCTGGGCTCAGGCTGGCTGGGCTCAGGCTGACTTGTCGTGAAAACAGAACCAACCCCCGCCGAAGAGGCCGCCGCCCGCGCCAAGGAGCAAGAGGAGCAGAATGCTCTGCCTTACAAGTGGCAGCAAACCATCGCCGACGTCGACATCACTTTCAGTGTCCCCGGGAACTACAAGAGCAGAGATCTCGTGATTGACATCAAGAAGACAAAGCTGTCTGCCGGTGTCAAGGGTCAGGAGCCGATCATCAACGTACGTTGTTTCCCCTCCCTCTCTGGCTGCGCCTTCTCTTCGACGCATTCACGTCCCGCCGGAACGGTCGAACATCTTGAGATACCCGGTGCTGACATGTTACTTCCAGGGCGACCTACCCCACGCGATTCTCATCGACGACTCGACCTGGACCCTGACATCGGCCTCGGACGGCACCAAGACGGTCGAGATCCACCTGGACAAGGTCAACAAGATGGAGTGGTGGCCGCACGTGGTGACGACGGCGCCCAAGATCGACGTGTCCAAGATCACGCCCGACACGAGCAAGCTGTCGGACCTGGACGGCGAGACGCGCAGCATGGTCGAGAAGATGATGTGGGACCAGCGGCAGAAGGAGCAGGGCCTGCCCACGTCCGACGAGCAGAAGAAGCTGGACATTTTGAAGAAATTCCAGGCGGAGCACCCCGAGATGGACTTCAGCAATGCCAAGATCAACTAAGAAGGCTTCCCCCCTCCACCCCAGACTTTTGACCAGGAAAGTTTGAGGCACCACGTTGGCACATACGCGGAAAAATGAACAAAATAGGAAGGGGATTCACAAGAGGGGCCGTCATTCAAAGGAGTCTGTGAATCAAGTGTATTCAGTACAAGAAGAAACTAAGTTAATTCACGCGCAAAACGGTGTAGAACATGTCAGGGGTGAAACGAATCACCGAAACCACGGAAAAATTGGACGAGCCAAAAGGTTACAGCGTCAGAGAGCCCACGTGTGAGACATTGCTCTTGGAGCCGCTAGTAATGGTGAAGCAGATTGAAGACTGCAGCCCATCAATTGTCAGATTAATAAGCGGTCCGTAACCGTCATGCGTCTCTGAAGTGAGTATGTAAGTCCCATCACTGCGATGACTGGAGGATTAGTTGGCAATAGCAGAGGTTTTGAAAGCAAGCAAGTCAGGATCCATGTATGATGGAATCACTGAGCAAGACCCGGCAAATGGGTCTATGAATCCAATTTCTACCCGCTCTATCCACCCTCGCGATTCCTGACGGATGGCGTTGGAAAAAGCAGCAAAAAAAGACAAAGGCTCAGGGATATCTACATTGAAGTCACTGGACGGGGTCTGCAACGTCGGTTAGCAGCAGTTCCACATCAACGTATACATTCAACATTGAAAGTTATGAGGTGGGATCAGAAATTAGAACGATGTCCACATGAGTAAAACCTCTCGGACAGGGATAACTGTATGAATAGAGTCTAATTCATCATTTCGAGGGAGTGAAAAGAAAAGACAGTGTCTTCTTACCAGAGCGGGACTGCGGACGAGCGTGAACTTGGGATTGAGTTCATTCCGTTAGAAACCTGAGAGTTCAGTCAGCCAAGTGCTTCAGAGTTCGATGCAGTCTCAAAGGCAACGATGAAATCCAAGATCAGAAAGTAGATCATTATCCACATGGGTGTAATATCTCGGACAGGGATAACTGTATAAAAAGGTCTAATTCATCATTTGGGAAGGGAACAAGTAGTTGGTAGAAAGCTTGACATACCTTTTGACAAAGAGATCCGGCCATCTACTGCTTGGAAAGACGAGCAGCCTTGAACTTGCTGATGCGCTGGCCGCCATCGACCTCGTCAAGCGGCCGGATTACGGATGTGTCTTCCTGCAAGAAGCCGCCTTGCTTCTGGATGAAGGTCCTTCGTTGGCGGTGGTACTCATCGGCCACGTCTTGGTCGATAAAGTCATCACCGAAGGCTTCGGCCTCAAGAGACTTCGTCTCCTTCTCCACGATAGAGTCCGCGAGTGTTTGGCCCTCGGGACCGGTGGGTGCCGCCGGCCTGTCATCATCAAAGAACCGCACGGGAACATCCATTGGGCCCTTGGGAACGAAGGCGTTGTCCACGACGGTTGAAGCGACCCTTTGCTTCTTGAAGCGAGAGGCTTTGCGGGCTGACTTGGCTTCGGTCTGCTTCGATGGGCCGGAGCGTTCGACGATGTCACTGAGAGGCTCGATGATAGGTTCAGCTGGCTCAGCGGCCACAACCGGTGCAGAGGGCGTGGCCGCGGATGCCTCGGGAGCAATGTCGAGATTCTGGGCAAAGCGGACGCTTTTCTTGCTATCGGCAGACTCAATTGGAGAGGAGGTGCGCATGCTGGGGGCGATAGGAGCAGGTGAAGGCTTAGGTGCCTCGGATGCCTTGCTCTTCGCCTGCTGACTGCGGTCGATGACGATACGGCCAATGCCTTGCTGGTCATCATCGGAATCCGAGTCTCCCGCCGCCGTCTCGGCCTGCTCAGTGAAGCGGGACTTAACACCAAGTCGCTTCTCGAGCTCCAGCATCCGTTGATGGTAGTTGTCGTCGAGGACGCTGGCCGTGGACCGACCATACTTGTCCTCTTCGTCGTCCTCGTCCAAGTCAGAGTACTCATACTCCCAGTCTTCGTCATCGCCAGAACCTTCCTCAAGACTCAGCTCAGCAACAACCGCTCCCACCTCTTCCATCCCGTACTTGAGCATCTCACGACGAAGGAAGGCGTCCTCCTCAGACTCGTCTTCGGGAATGACGGGCGCTTGGCGGCTGATCTCTTCTTGCTCTTTGGCGGTCTTCATGATTTCCTCCACACGCTTAGCGTTCCGGGAGACCTGAGGCTCAGACGGCAGCTTGGTATCTTCCGAGAAGGAGACAGTTTTCTTGATCGGAATATTCTCATCCGCCTTCTCTTTGGGCTGGGCATCCTCAACCGGCGAAGGGCTGTGCACCTTCGGAGTCTCAGGCTCTGAAATATCCACAGGCTCGTCAGTAACATTTTCGACAATGGCTTCGGTCTTGTCGGTCCCCTCAGGACTGCCTTCAGGAATGTCCTTGACGCCAGCTTTCTCCAAGATCTCCCGGAGCTGGCCACTCGAGTCTCCAGGACGCTGCAGCCTGCTGGCGACCACGTTGCCCTCCTCGTCAAGCTCCTCGATGATCTCCGTTATGGACAAGCCATCCTCGTCCCGAACATCTGGGCTGCTGACGATGCTGACGGCAGCGTGCTTCCGTTCCGCGGCATCGAGCTGCTTCTCGAGCGTCTCGATGTTCTTGGAGACATAGTCGATGCGACGCGAGAGGAGGTTGACGATCTGATGAGCGGGCTTGAGATCAATTCGGCCGAAGAGCTCGTTGATCTCCTTCTTGTCGACGACATCACCCTCGAAGTCCCGGCGTATGCGCGCTAGGTGCTCCGAACTGGCGGGCTGGGGGGCAGACTCGATCTCCTCTTTCAAGGACTCATACTCTGCATCCCATTGTCGCCAGTGCTGCAAAGCCTTCTGAAGCTTCGCGATGTTCTCCTCGAGCTGCAGGCGATGCTTTTCGAGGTTGAGAAAGCTGTCTTTGACTGCTGCTGCCATAGCGGAAGAAAGGTCGGGGGAGTTGAAATAAACAGAAAGCTGTAGGAAGTAATGGAGGAAAAAAAATTCGGACTACTGGGATTCAAAGCTTTGACGACATTACCTAATCCGATAGCACTGGAAAAAGGGGGGGTGTTACGTAAGCGAACGCTGCCTTTGATGGGCCTGTGCTCAGCTTTTACGAGAAGAACCAGTGCGGGTACTCACCTTAAGTTAACTACCCGAGCGAACCGAACGCCGGAATCGACCTCAGGTCGTCCGCGGACGACCATGTCCAACTTCCTCGAGTACCTTACAGTACACACCCAGCATCACTCGACAAGGCATACAGCATTTGCCTGGCTTCAGTCCGGACTCAAAGCTGGCATAGATCCAGAAACAGGTTTCAAATTGTCAGTAGAGAATGTGGGCTGCTCGGTTACGAGATTGCGCTCAAGTATGCCAGTTGACGACTGGCCACGTCCTTTTTCCAACGTGCCAGTCTCGTCTTCGCATCTTGAGTAACATTCAAAGTAAAGAAATTTGCCATTAATACTGACGTGTTTCAAGAAATCTCTAAACCTCGTTCTCGTGATATTGTTTCCAGCGGCAGTCATTGACTATGCCCTCGGCTGAAACCCGACCATGTATTTGCGAGACTTCAGATGCAGCACGACCAAGTACATAACCTTTTGTGGCTGGCCATCTTTTGGATGCAGACTATACCTCCGGAGTGTTGAAGCCAGGATGAGCCGCAGCTCACTCCACGCAAATCTTTGAGTCTGTCAGTCGTGTCTAGCGTGCACTTTGGACGGTAGCTTCCTGCTTCCCGAGCAATTTCTCGATCCCGCCGAGAAGAGATACCAAGCTGCGTTCTCGGCGGCCGTGGCACCCTTTTACTCGCATATGCATCTGTCAGGCACAAATTCTCTGCTTTAGGCCACTCGTTCTCGTCCAGATGCAGCGGACTGATATTAGCAGTTAATCGAGTCTACGCCGTGTCAGCTAAAACTCCATCAAATCCTTATCTGAAAAGAACGGGGAAACAAAAGCAGATGGCAACTTACATCATCACGTAAGACAAAGTCAGCCAGAACAACGTCTTCATCAGTCTGTCTCCAGAGTCCTTCTCCCGGTTGGCGATTGCACTGAAAATCCTACCAGACGCCGCGGGGCGCTTCCAGACTTAATGCTTCTTTGAGAACGGAATTCCAAAATGGAAATATTCACCGTTTTCTCATTTGTAACTGGGGAATATGCGTAGGGTAAGACTGCTCGAACTTTTTCCACAAGTCGTGTGTAAGAAGAAGGCTTATCCATGAGGACCATCAAGGCGAAGATCAGCGTAGACGACACGCTTTCGCTGCCCGCCAAGATGAAAAGCAACATCTCCGCGACCACAGCCTTCTCCAAACTCACCAGGGTTTTGGTCATACGTGTTTCGAAGAAGCCGCACAAGATCGATTTGGTCATCTTCTCATCAGTGGCTCTTCGTCGAGCAACGATCTCATTTATCAATCTCATAAGTTCGGGATCTCTTTGGGGGGGCATAAAAGGTAGCTTCTTCATGAACGGCAACGTTTAGTACTTGTCTGTTGCCAGTTGTTCATCCGCTGATACAATATGGCTTACAATCGCACTGAGCTTCGTATTTTCGGCAATCCTTCTGCGAATAGGATGATCACGATGCACCTCTTTGTCTGGTGCCTCATGCCCCGAGGTCACCCCTTAGATAAATAGGCGCCACCAATCTAAGGTAGGCTATATTACCAGTGTACATTACCGACAGCGTGGGAAACAGTGAGATCACGCGCGTGGCTGAAACGCTTCATAGGATTTCATTGGAGTTCTCAAACCTGCTCATTCCTCTCGTCAGACGCAAAGTAGCCACCGAAACACAGTCAACAAGCGCCTCTTTTCATTTGTTCAGTTGTTCTCGCTGCTTTCAGTATCTATATATAAGTGACACTTTCGATTTCATTCTTAGCATCGTTGATCGCATTCTCATAGGCATCGAAGCGTACTTAGATACAAAGGAGCCACCATCAAGCTTCCCGAGAGCCTACCGTCTCACCTGCAGCCTCACAAATTGGATCCAATTTCCAAGAGCGTCGAAATCTACCTTGTGGGCATACTTTATGCCAAAGAAGCAAGTTGTACCAGCGGCCGCAGCCATGGACAACGACACGGCCCACAAGTCCCAGTTCTTGGCTTTCCATACCGGCATTCTCATATCCGCAGTCTGGAGGTGCATGGGTCGCAGCTCGTCGCCATGTTCGAATCGCAGCTCATGATCGTGGATAATCTCCTCCACCATGTCGATAGCAAGGTGTTTGCGCCGTGAGGCGACAAGCGCGATACATTTCATCCGTTCAACATTTCTGGCTATCATTCCATCAGAGTCAGTCAGGATTTTGTCAACTTTCTTGGCCATATCCTCGGGCGTGAAGTCGAATTTATCCATGGATACGCCAACTCCTGCTTCAAGGAGACGAGCGCTGTTGGAGAGCTGATCGAAGAAATACCCCATGGCGAGGACTGGTGTGCCATGGAAGAGGGCTTCATTCGCACTGGAGCCACCACCGTGAGTGAGGAAGAGCTTCGTGCTGGAGTGTTCCAGAATCGCTCTCTGTGGTGCGAAATCCGGGACCAAGAACATGGGATACTTTCCATCAAAGATTCCCTCAACAACCAAAGTCTTTCCGTCTGCCAGGTGGATTGACGTGGTCAGATCAGCATATTTTCTGGCGTTTGACGAGAGGGCCCAGATCACCCCATTGATATGGCCCGCATCCAGAGCCATTCCGAGGCCCCGGATCAGCTTTACGATGTCCTTATCTGGGAGAACAATATGTGTGCCGAGGGAAACGTAGATCGTCTTGCCATGGGACTCGAGGAACCTTCGACAAGTATCGTCGAGCTGGGGGTAGTCGTCACTCAGGACGGGTCCCACAGGAACCATTAGAGGCGGCAGATCCTTTGGAGGTTCCAGTCCAAAGAACGAATTCACGAACACGAGGTGATTCGGTTTTGACGCCGAGGGAAGAGCGTGGTTGACACCTTGACGTCTCCGCATCCTCTTGAACCAGAGTGCCCATGCTGCGATGTGTGGCAAAGCCCAGAACAACACCATCTCGTTCCGCATACGCGACCGAATTGAGGCTTTCTCTGACGTTGGGGTGAAGTCCACCTGGAATCCGGGCTGCCCGGGAATGTAGCTTACAGGAGCCAGGAGGTAGGGCATCTGCGGCCACATGACGGCGATTGGTACACCAAACTCGATCATCATATCTTTTGCCGCGGCATCGACAAAGAAGTCTGCGATGATCATGTCCGGCCTTGTGTTCGGGTCCAGAACAAGCTCACGCAGTTGGAAATAGGCATCCGGCCAGTACGAGTCAAATAGGTACTTTGACTACATAATGGAGCCGACGCCATCGCTGGGTCGCCATTGTCTCATGCGGGTGTAGTGTCGCTCGGCCTCGTCGTCCGGGAGGGCGGGGCCGAAACTATGGATGCGAGTTACGGACGGGTAGGCGGATGCCCAGTGCTCCTGGCCGGAGTTGGTGCCGAAGTGAACTTCATGGCCGCGAGCAGCGAGGACGACGCCGAGTTCGAGGATCGGGGCCGCGTGGGTGAAGCCACCGACGGTCGAGACGAGTAAAATCCTCCGCTTATAAAACATTGAGTCGTCCATGGCGGAGTGAAAAACCATGACAATACAATACTGACGTTGAATATATTCAACTCAAACTAGGCTTTGTCCTGGGAAGTATGCCCCTTTTCAGGCTCTTTTCAGGGACGTCTCGGTGAATTTAGATGGACATCTCGGCGGGTTTCTTACGAGGTGGGGTGATACCCTATGATGCAGGGTCAGACGCGCCTCGACGGGGGCTCGCAGGATGCGGAGGGGTGGTTTCCGTCCGAAATAGAACGCGAGTGCTTGGCCGATGTTCTTGATCTGAGGTTGGAACTAGGTTCAGATATACTGCCAGCTCACGAAGCTCTCCTCGTGAGCAATGTGCATGAAGACTAACCAGTAGTACTTTGCACGTAGAAGCATTACCAGCATTCCAGAATCTCCAACCCAGAAAGACCTCAGGGTCGACAGGACCAGCTCATTTTGGAATACATAGGAGTACGGAGTACTTACAGGGCTACCGGGCATCCGTTCAGCAAACACGAAATAGGAAGGGAAATCTTAAGAAACATGCAGCCACAGAGTCTGCAGGTCTTCGATACGGAACGCCAGCTGTTCCCAGCTGTTTGCATGGCACATGGTACAGAGCTTCTTGCCTTCAGGGAATCAGATCCTCCATTCCACTTCCCAACAACTGCTCCCCATCCGCTACCTACCTACCTAAGGTAGTCAAGCTGAGAACGGAATATGCGGCACAGCGGGTTTCTTGGTCGAAATCCACCATATTTGCACATCATGCCACCGAATCTCGAAAACCACAATTTCGGGCGCACAACCATCACTCGGCTCGTCATTCACCCACATCAATGAGCATATCAACCCGAGCGCATGTGCAGGGTCTTCGTCAAGCCTGCGACGCTTGCCACTTCAGAAAGGTTCGCTGCCTGCGTGTATCGGCGGAAGGGCGTGCCGAGCCGTGTAAGAGATGCAGCCGTGAGGGCATTCTGTGCGTTTTCAGCCCAGCATCGAAGACCGGCAGACCCAAGAAAGCTGCTGCAGGGTCCGATTCTACATCTGGACAGTCATCTATTGCAGCCGCCGATGCTTCAGCACATCCTGCATTTCCAGCATCGCAGAATGGGCCTACAGCAACAGAGGACCCGTCAATTCCATGCGACGATATCGACGGCGGCGCCATATGCATCCTGTCTGCAGATTGTCCCTTACAATTCGACGAATCCTTCCCCGAATTGAGGAATGCCGACCAGCCAGAAGTCATAGTCCTCAAGAGGCTCGAACAGCTATCACTCTTTCAACGACAACTCGTAGCAAAAAGGCGGGAGCACTTTCAAATGTTCCAACGGCAAGGCCTTGACGCTTCCCATGGTATCCAGGACATACTACCCGCTACCCAAAAAGTCACGAAATTCAGCACATGGCTCTTAATGGCCGGTGCCAAATTTGCCTATCGCAAGCCGATGCTCAGCTCAATGACGGACGAAACCGTACTAATGATGGTAGTATCGCCAGCGACACTCGTTTTGGACACTTTTATCGATATCTTTGAGATAGCGTTTCCGTCACTGAAGGACAGTCGTTCGACTTCGATCCCCGAAGACTCGATAGCTGAGAGCGAAGAGGGCCTTTGGACGATCAACCCAGAGCTTCTTTGGAATTCTACCGCGGTGGATTCATGCTACGGTCCCCCAACGGTTCTACCTGATATTCGAGTTGTTCGAGACCTGGCAAATCCGGTGTGCCTATACATTCTCCTGACGGCATGCCAGGAGCAACTTGATATCATGCGAAGAGCACATGACATGGCCTTGGAAAAATTCCCTTACATGAATTCGAGCATCGGGGCAAAAGGCCTTCTTCCCGCCGTTGTGGACGATTATTTGGAGAAGATCCATGTTGTTCAGGAGTATGTTACAAGGGCAAGTGGTGACGACTTGATGACGGGACTGGATTGATATACTGCGCATGGCTCTTCGATAAGTAATACTGTTTTCTCCTTGGGATGTAGAATTGTGTCGTACTCAGGTTCATCTCTTATATCTAATCGGTACAAGCTGTGTGATGGACCGGCCGACAACCAGAGTCATGACGAGGAACGAATGGTCTTCCGCTCGTCGATGTTTGCCTTTCCTTACTATTAATCTCAAGTCTAAGCTATTACTGAATGATTTAACCACTTTTACGATAGAGTGTCAGTCTCCATCAACAAAATTGACTCGGTTTGTCGTTCTTCAACATCAGCAGCGACAGCAACGGCGGCAACGTCAGGGAAACTCCCTCAAACAAAAGTCCTCCCATTCAATGCCCTCTGTGCTGTAATATTCCATGCCACATCCGTCTTAGCACAGGCTCGATTTCCCCATTACCATTCTGCTCGAGACAGCATGCTACGCTACTGCAAGACTTTAAAAATTTCGTGTGTGGGCGGCTTCCTGCCACAAATTTTCCCGAGAAATTCTTACTGTTTGACCAAACATATGGTATGTAGGAAATATGCAGTCAGGTTAAGCAACAAGAATCACTCACAAACTCCCGGGGTATCGCTACGCAAACTCCGCAAGACTCCGCACATAGCTCTTCTCCAACGACCTTCCACTCCATTTCGTCATCGCCTGCGTGCATCCAAGCTCTCTTCCTTCCTGCACGGAACAAAGCTCGCTCAAACCTCTTCATTATTCTGTGCGGGGAAAGCATAGCTACACTACACCGCAATACGGCCGTTCAATGTCGCGACGGTGTTGTGTTATCCTTCCTCGTAAGACAACTGGCAGATTCTCGTTAGGCCGCTGCTGTTACTTTTGCAGCTATTATAACTCCGACTTGACGACATGGCACTGACCAATTGGTTCGCAATGGAAGGTTGGGAGGGTATAAGAGGAGAACAGATGGCGGCATTCGCAGCCTCTGTGGTCTGGTGGACAGCAGCACTCATCGTTCTTTCACAGAGTATTCGGTTTCTCAGCTTGCGCCGCATGAAGCAGAACTCGAACGATAAACAGAGATTCAGAGAGGAGAAGCAAACCATGTTCGTCCGCGCACTTGTCCTCCTCACAGCTGTGGCCGTCCTGGGACTTTGCGCCGTCGTACGACTTGCCGAAAGCGGTCACCATTTTGGGCGACAGGTTCTGTCCTACACTGCAACAAGTACGACTAGCAGCTCCGATGCCCATTTCACCGTGTCCACGGACTCGGACATCGGTGCTGATCTGATTCCCAACATCAAAGACCCGGAAGCACTAGATCCCCAGACCGTCTGTCCAGGTTACAAGGCGTCCGACATCCAAAAGACTTCTCATGGATTCACAGCTAGCCTTGATCTTGCTGGCAAGGCTTGCAACGTTTACGGGAACGAAGTTGATGCCCTGAAGCTCATTGTTGAGTACCAGGCGGCAGACCGACTTCATGTTGAGATTTTGCCCAGACATATAGGAAAAGAAAATTACACCTGGTTCGTCCTTCCCGAAGAGCTCATACCGAAACCATCACATGATGGAAATGGCCAGTCTATTGGATCCAACAGCGACTTGGGGTTCAAATGGACAAATGAGCCAACTTTCGGTTTCAATGTGACCAGAAAGAGCACTGGCGACGTGCTGTTCACGACGGTGGGGACGAAGTTGGTTTTTGAGGATCAGTTCTTCGAATTTTCCTCACCTCTGCCTGAGAAGTACAATCTGTACGGGCTTGGTGAAGTCATTCATGGCTTTAGGCTGAACAGAAATCTCACCAGTAAGTTTCTGTGTTCTGAGCGCCTACTTCTTCGCTCACCATGACAGGAACGATCTACGCAGCCGACATTGGTGACCCCATCGACGGGAACATCTATGGATCCCATCCTATTTACCTCGATACGCGCTACTACCAGGTCGATGCTGACTCCAATGAGGCCGTCTATGTAGCTGAGCCAATCGACAAGACTGCTGCCTACAAGTCGTACACTCACGGCGTTTTCCTGAGAAACGCCCACGCTCAAGAGATTCTCCTTCGAGAATCAAACATCACCTGGAGAGGACTTGGCGGCACCATTGACTTGTATTTCTATGCTGGCCCAACAGCGGATTCTGTCATCACATCGTACCAAAAGACCACCGTTGGTCTACCTGCTATGCAGCAGTACTGGACCCTTGGCTTCCACCAATGCAGATGGGGTTACACGAGTTGGGACAATTTGCAAGAGGTCGTGGATGATTTCGCCAAATTCGAGATACCGCTAGAGACAGTATGGGGTTAGTGGTCCTCACCAGAATCGTATGAGAGCGAATACTGATCCAAACCCAGCCGATATCGACTACATGAACCAATACCGCGACTTCGAAAACGACAAAAACAGCTGGACCTACGAGAACGGGGAGAAGTTCCTCGGCAAACTTCATCAGAACGCACAGCATTTCGTGCCAATTGTCGATTCGGCCATCTACTCCCCCAACCCAGAGAAGAAGGATGACGCATACCCGACATATGACCGCGGTCTTTCTGCGGACGCCTTCATTCTCAATCCAGATGGTTCGCTCTACGTCGGGGCAGTGTGGCCTGGCTACACGGTATTCCCTGACTGGGTTGGCGCAGTACTCGGCAAGAGTAAGACATTCAAGTGGTGGAGAACTGAGCTCGAAACTTGGTTTAAAAAGGTTGTGTTCGACGGCATATGGATTGACATGTCCGAAGTAGCATCCTTCTGCGTGGGCAGCTGCGGAAGCAACAACCTCACGCAAAACCCAGCCCATGTTCCATTCCAATTACCTGGAGAACCTGGCAATGTAGACTACACGTACCCAGAAGGCTTCGAGAGGACGAATGCCACCGAGGCCGCGTCCATCTCCGTCCTTTCACCATCTGCCACAGCGGCAAAACACACCACTGTCAGTGCTGCAGCGGCACCGACCTCTTCAACGACGACCTCTTCAACGACGACCTCGTACCTTCGCACCACCCCCACGCCTGGGCTTCGCAACGTTAATCATCCGCCTTACGTGATCAACCACATCCACGGCGACCTTGCAGTACACGCTGTCTCACCCAACGCAACGCATCATGGCGGTGCGCAGGAGTACGACTTCCACAACTTGTTCGGGCACCAGATTCTCAACGCAACATACCATGCTCTGCTGTCCGTCCTCCCCGGCAAGCGTCCCTTCATCATCGGACGTTCAACGTTCGCCGGTTCTGGGAAGTGGGCCGGGCACTGGGGTGGTGACAACTACTCGCTGTGGGCATACATGTTCTTCTCGATCCCCCAGGCCCTAAGCTTCAGCATCTTTGGGTTCCCAATGTTCGGTGTCGACACGTGCGGGTTCGCGGGCAACGCGGACATGGAGCTTTGCGCGCGCTGGATGCAGCTGAGCGCTTTCTTCCCTTTCTACAGAAACCACAACGCGCTCGGAGCCATCCCTCAGGAGCCGTATCGCTGGAGTACCGTTGCCAATGCGTCGAAGAAGGCTATGGCGATTCGTTACGCACTGCTGCCGTACATGTACACGGCGTTCTACAGGGCACATACCCTGGGTGACACGGTCATGAAGGCGCTGGTTTGGGAGTTTGCGGATGAGCCGTGGCTTGCGGATGCTGATAGGCAATTCCTTCTGGGGCCCGCCGTCATGGTCACGCCGTGCCTTGTTCAGGGCGCGACGACCGTCGATGGCGTTTTCCCGGGTATCGGGAAGGGCACTGTTTGGTACGATTGGTATAACCAGTCTGCCATCACCGGTGTCACCTCCGGACAGAACGTGACGATCGAGGCGCCGTTGGGACACATTCCTGTCTATCTTCGCGGCGGCTACGTCATCCCGACCCAGGAGCCTGCCCGAACGACGAAAGAGAGCAGGGCTAACCCTTGGGGACTGTTGGTAGCACTCGACGACGCTGGTGCGGCAAAGGGAAGTCTGTACGTGGATGATGGCGAGAGCTTGGAGCAGAAGGCCACGCTGACGGTCGAGGTATGTCATTTGGTCACTGTCTTGGAAGTACTCAAGCTGACTGGTACACTAGTTTTCCGCTCTAGATGGCGTGCTAAAGGTTACGCCTTCAGGCGCATACAAGGACTCCAACCCGTTAGGCAATATTACAGTGTTAGGAGTGAAGCGGGACATATCGGTTGTGACCCTTAATGACCAAGTCCTTGAAGGCGAGAAGTGGACTTTGGACACAGCTTCTCGTGCCCTCGAGATCCACGGCTTGCAGACACTGACGGCGAAGGGTGCTTGGAGCTCGGACTGGAAACTCACGTGGGCTTGAACAGCTGCGCACGCTCTGCTGTATTAGATCGCTGGTAGGAGCATCCAATTATATTGTGATTGGATAGATGCATTGCATGGTAAGCCTCTGAGTGCGCCTAGGCTTTGCATCTGGGATTTGGGCTGGGCATGTGGGACTGTCCGATGAAGCAATGTTTCCTGAGATGCCTGGTCTTTAAGTCAAAGTTTTGGTGTGCTGGATGACTGGTATCGCAAAATCTCTATAAAGCACGTGAGTTGAACAGACAACTACAACCCATGCATAACGAAAAACGTAAGATGAATGAATGGTTGGATGCACGACCCGCGAGACTTATTCCCATTTGAAAAGAATCATTGAGGTCGTAGAATAAGAATGAATCAACCAACATAAGGTGGTACGTAGGTAATATTCGTCAAAGGGGGAAAAAGAATGCGACCCTCGCCGGATTCGAACCGACAGCCTTCAGCAAGCTGGAAAACACAGACCGGAAGCTGACGCGCTACCATTGCGCCAGAAGGCCATGCCTGTAGTTGCCGAAAGCTAGGCTATAACGCCTCAGGTCAGCTGACCCTGATTACGGGTCTGAGTTTCGCGCCCTTGTATGGGACCAGATGAGGCCTGGCAAGCTAGTCAAACCGCTTGCCTTGAATAAAGTCCAATGCGGTGCGGTAAGAAGCACGACTGAAGCTGGACAGTCGAGTGAAACCCCGGGAATGCCCTCGACCGGGACGTAAGTTAGACGGGCAGGTCTCTAAGTGCTCCCGCCTTTTCTCAGATTAACAGAGGTGAAATGCTGGTGCGTCGGGTTCAAAGGTTATGATTAAGTGACCTGATCAACTGAGAACCCGCTTAGAATTAGATCGAGAGAAGTGCTGTCTGTCATCTTGTTTTGGCCATCTTGTTGATACCCTTGAACAGTTTTTGGCATGAGGACCACATACGTTTTGAGCCACATCTCGATGTACGCTGGTAGCATGCGGAGGGCTCCAATTGGAATCATGAACTTTTGGCAACGTTAGACCTGATATGAACAAGCCCATGCTACGTAGGCACTCAATGCCTAGGCTGGATTTCTATAAGACAAACCACCGTCACTCTCCAAGCTGGCTAAAACGCCATTGGCCCCAGCATTACTCCGATGCCTCCCCCGCTGCCTCGCCAAACCTCGCTGTTGCTCTTAGTGACCACCACGTCCACGGAACCTCCTGTTACCACGCTCGCGCCACTTGCCACCACGTCCGCGTCTGTGATCCCCGTGTCCCCTATCATCATGCATGTCCCTCATCCTCTCCCTGTACGGCATCATTTCCCCTTCCTCTCTCTCCCCATCCCTCTTCATCTCGTCCTCGCCCTCGACCTTGGCACTCGGCTTCTCCAGGTCCGTCCTCCACCTCGGATGCGCGCCAAATTTGCACGTGGGTCCTTCCGGACAGAATCCCACCACGTAGTACACGCAGAGCTTCCTCCGTACATGCTTCTTGCTGCAGCGCGGTCCCAGCGGACAGAATCCCTTGTCGTAATGCGGGCACGGCGGAAGCTTCGACTGCGGGTCGATGTGCAGGTACAGACACTCCTCCCCGTTGGAGCAGTAGCCGTTGCGCATGAAGAAGTTGCACTCGGGCATTTTGCGGAGGTTGTACTCGTGGAGGAACTCGCAGCTCTCGCCCTTCTTGCAGAGTCCGCGAAGCCAATGCTTGCAGACCAGCGACGGTCCGCCGGAGGGATTCGAGGAGGTCGAGGAGGCGTGGCGGTCGGGGCAGGAGGCGCCGAGGGGGCAGTGGCCTGCGAGGAAGGGTTTGCATTGAGGGCGGTCGGAAGAGAGCTCGTGGCGGTAGGTTTGGCGGAGGAACGGTGTGAAGGAGAAGGACGTTGCTTGTGGCGCGTGGTTGAGGATTTGGTTCGTCTCGGGACGGGGGGCGACGGCTGCCATTTTTGCTGCTTGGGGCTCCGCAGAGCTTGTGATCGGGTTTGATTTTGTCGAGCTCGTTGAGGACGAAGTGTAAGCGTGTCGTTTGTTGATGTCGCCGGGTCTCGCCTGCCTCTGAGAGGTGTATGTGCCGCGTGAGATAACGACGCAGGCTTGCTATAGACTTCCACGATCAATGAGATCTGTTATTCGGTTTAGGCGCATCTACTGCGCAGCAGAGTGATATACTTGTTGGTCGCGATGCGGAGGTTGAGCAGAGTCGTAGATTGGCTCAGCGCTTTGGTCAACTGCACTGGACGCCATTAGTCATCTGCAGGTGCCCGGGCCCATGGTAGGCGCCTAGGCAGGCACTTTCACCATTATCTCAGTCAACAGTTAATCAGAAAATCTTAGCGGAACCTGAGGAAACGGCTCCTTAATCGACATTGCTCTGCTGGGAACCGAGCGACTTTCTCGGCCTGAAACGACTCGGCCCAGTAGATAATAGTCCAGAGATATCGTCCTCAGTTCCAACTTGTCGGGTTTTATTTCTTCACGACGTTCTATCCACACCTTGAAATTCTGCAACTACCCACCGCCGTAAAGCTCAAATTACCAAGTGTTATTGGTCCATGCGGCACAAGAAACGTCTTAGCAATACCTGTGTTGCAAATCATGGGCAGAACCCAGGCTTCAGCTTCTGAGCATACCAGAAGAACATGTTGTAGTAACGGTGCTTGCTGTTGTCTTCCATCTCCTTTCTCACCGTAGCACACCAAACCTCAGATTCTACTCGAGAAATCCCCATCACATCGAATGGTTTTCCAGCGAATACCGGAGCGGCTCCGGCAATGGTCTCTTCGGAATAGAAGCCGATGAGCCTCTGGACTACATCCTTTGGCCAGGTGCCAATTGGGACCTTCTTCACCGTGCATTGAATGTTCTTAAAATCGGCGGCCTCAAGGTGAGGTCCCAGGTCGCGAGCATTGTGAAAGTTCACCCCAAGGTTGCCAAAGGCTTCGACAACGAGCTCGTAGAATTCCTTCAGTTTGTCGTCCTCTGCCATGGTGCCATCGTCGCAGTGGATCTGACCGTGAAGCTCCTGGAACTCAAGCCACCCTCCGGGCTTCAAGTTCCTTAGACATTGATCAGCGGGACGTAACTGTTGTACCGTGGATAAACTAACTCGTAGGCCTGTACCAGAACCTTATCAAGCTTTCTGAGGTGAGCGGCCACAGATCGTGCGTGAATAAAATCAAAGTCGCTGCCGTGGAGCCAGTCATCCTCAGCGTCGTCAACAAGAAACTTGACGTTAGGGGGTATCCAGGTGGGTTGAATTGGGGATAAATCGATACCGATGACGGATGCACTCGGGAACTCGTCGGCGACTGTATTACACTAAGCACTTCATTTGTAAAATGGGCACCGTACGTGAGAGAATCCGACCGACCGTCGATTGCCCAAATGCCTAACACAAAGAGATTAGCAACAGAACCAAAATCAGCATCGTAAAGGAGGCTCACCAGTGCCTGTGCCAATGTCCATAATTTTCTGTGGATCGTCCCCGATTGGGGCATAAAATAGCTTGCCGTCCTGTCTCTTCTGGTGAGCTCAACACACACTAACCGACCGCGCAACCTGGATTTGGGACTCACGGTGAGTTCAAGCATCAATCATGCTTCATATCCTCTCGACTCTGTTCCGTCTCGTCGCTCGGTAGCGCGTAGCGGCCATGACGATAGCTGTGGTAAGGGCGTCCGTTTTCATACTCGTGTTCGTGAATGCTCGAAGTGAGCGACGCCGAACTTGATGATTGAGCGTCCCACTCTACAGGATCGAATTCTCCATCATCAACCGGTCCCTCGGCGGCTTCAATAGCGTCGGGCGGACGTTGATTGTCAGGCGGTTGTTGGGTGTTCGTCGCAGACATGTCCAAAAGTGCCGTCAAGATGTACGAGTGTATCTAGAAGTTATTCGGTGATATATAGGCTCCGGAGATCCTCTTCCTATCTAGCGACTCCAGACAGCTAATAAAAGCAATCAAGTAACGATGAATCCTCGATGCGATATTGCAGTGGATAGCGCACAGCAGTTGGCGCAACTTGCGAGACTTTTGGTGACGCTGGTTGGGGATCAGGCCGCACGAGCTCGAGTAATTGATCGCACACAGGTAGACTTTGGGAAAGAGAAAACGAGATGCCGGGAGAGTGGGAGCCTCAGTGGTATCCCATGGAGCAGAATGTCCTCTGTTGGTTCCGCGTGCTTCAGATGGCCCCATCCAGATGCGTGAAGAGTTGCAGCAACGTTAGGCTGCTCTTCAGCTTACACTGGCACCCATTGGCTGACGGCTAGCTGTTGGAACTTTGGAGACACTAGATTGGTAGGATAACGAAGTGAAGACATTGACTCCGCTCTTGGAGTACCAACCACGGTTGAATGTCTCTTTTTCCAGCAACGGCAAGCAAATTCATTCCTTCTACCAAAACCAAAAGCAAGTGGTCGTGGTGGCCATGACCTACAACAACGAATTAAGCGTGAAGGAATAGGAGCTGGTGAGATGGGGAATATCCTGTGTGCTCCCCACATAAATTAGGATTGAATTGAGTGGATTGAATGATTTTAATGTGCTTGAAGAGGCAACCATGTTTTATAATGTTAGTATATTCTCAGAATGGCTCAGAATTGCGCCGAGTTAAAGTGCGATCCTGTGCTTTGATCGCAGAGTCGATTTCAAGAAGAGGAAACTTTCGCTTTGCCTGGTTGGTTTGTGAGAACAGGGCCAATCCTCGCCGAGGGACCATCCCACCACGGTTCGGAGGGGTTTGCCGCGGGAAGTCCCTGAACGACCCCTCCCGTTCTTCGGCCGGACCGTTGGGGGCAAGGAGGTTTACACGTTCCGTGCTCTCGGTTGCCATTGATTGCTAAGTCGCAGATTAAGCACATCGGTATATTGAGGAAAGAATACCTTCCATTGTGCATGTGTTGATTCAGGTACCCTCTCTGGGAAGAGCTTTTGAGGGCTGTCTCACTTCCATCTCTTGCCTTGAACAATTAATTGAGTTGCACTTTCCAGCTACTACCGTAATCGACCCGTTGGGCTAAGGAAGGTGCCACGATGTGCTTGGACCCACTACCCCGACAGTTCTTTCCTCACATGCCTTCTTTCCTTCTCATCTTGATTTTCCTTCCCTCCTCCCTATATGTATTTTGATTCCTCCTTCCTCATCCTAGATACATACCTTGCACTAAGGTACCCTACCTACCTACCTTTGGTAAGGTACCTTACTTGTCTTGGGTGTGAACATGGTCAATGTACCTTACCCTCAGCAAACATGCAGAAAGCACCTGGTCAATTGCTCGGGCAGGAAGGACCCACGTTCTTTTGGTGGTAACTTCCACTTTCCACAACCCAGGATTCCTTAGCTCCGCCGAGGATGCAGAATGACATGCCGCTTCCTGTTCTTTTTCTATTCTTTTTTCCCTTCTGTTGCATCTGGGGCCGCCTTCAGCTTCTTCAACCCACAACTGTTTTCTGACCGCACTACCTACCTAGGTACCTTATGGTGGAAGCCGCTTTAGGCGGGGTTAGTCTCTGTCTTTCCCAGTCTTTCTCTCCTTCGTAAGGTATGGCGTCCGATATTTCCTTACTCAACCCGACTTGATCTGAGGTAAAGGTATCGGTACTCGACTCGATGCCCACCCCCTCCAGCACTTTGGGACCGGGGTTCTTTGAAAACCAGAAGGAATGGAAACAAATGACCCCGCACTTATGGACCGGTCATTGTTTGCTTCATCAAGTCCACTAATCCGACGAGTCCTTTTTTTTTTTTTTTTTTTTTTTTTTCCCTCTCTCTCGCTCTTCTTCATTTTCCATGATCATCGCCGGCGCGGGAATCCTGACGACCTCTGGTCTCCTACCAATCTCCCTTCGACTGGCTAATTTCCTCCTCGCGCGTCGTGGCTGTTCTAGCGTGTTTCTGCCACGTTTCCATCCCTTCCCACGGCTGAACTACCAATGATAGGTTCGCCGTCAAACCGAAGCCAAACAAGCACTGCTATTTTCAATCATCGCAGCCTTCGTTCAACACGTCGCATTATTTGCCCTGATGCGGACCTGAGAGGAGTCAGCAACAGCATCCCATGCCATGCGTATCGACCCTGGCTAGAGTTTGCTGGGGTTATTTCTCGAAGCGTGCCGCCTGTGTCCAATCATGGCATCCGCCTACTGCGAGTTACTTACACACGGGGCACGCCCGCATATTCTCGTACGTACTTCAGTACAGACTACAGAATTGACAGGGCGCAACACGGGCATGCGGGAAGAGTTGGATGTCCACGGACTGCCCACGGAGCCACATCGCGTATCCCAACTTGAGCACTTACCTCAACATCGTTGATCGACCTGCCGTAGTAAGTATGGAACACCCATGGATCTTCTCTTCTTCCCGTGGGCCGATGCGACCAAGACGGCGAGACGACAGAACCACTCCCATGTCTTGCTGGCCACCTCGCATCACATCAAGACGAACATGCCGCCGTTCAGTCACGAGAATAACCCAGCCTCCCCAGCGACAATGAGCAAACAACGCTACAATGCGCCGAGGCGGTCACGCCACGCAGAGCCATGGCTATTCATCGACACCCAACTCGATAACCTGCGCTCAATGACCTCATGCTCCCAAATCGTCGGATTTTCCAAACCTCAGGGATGCTTCCTGTACAAAGATGTGCTGCCAGCGTGGCATGCATTGCCTGCACCCATACCCTCCACTCGACCCTCACTGTCTGTCGGCTGTTTCCATCGCTGCGGTGGAGACTACGCAGCCAAGCTGCCGCTACAAGTCTGTCCACCAGACATGTCCCTGTCAATGCGACTGGTCAACTTCGCGACTGACACGGCCGTCTCCCAAGACCATATTTCGACAATGGACGGATAACTTTGGTTGGCCTCGCTCGACATTCTTTGCCCAGCCTGGCTTGATTTGCCTTCGACTTCACCGCCTGAAGACCCTTCTCCATGCGTGTCCGTGTGTGATTCACTAGTTCACCCCGGTTTCCCGGCGCATCAGCTGGGATCTACCCATTTCAGAACACCAGATACCAGCCTATCGATCCACAATTTGCGCGTCAGTGTGATGAACACTGTCTGTAATGCTCAACTCAAATTATCAGCAACAGACTGTAGCCGCTTGCTCAACTGACAACAGGTCCCACGACGTTGGGAAATGCAGGCGCAACGACAACGCGATCAGCAATAGTCACATGCCAAATACGCGCCAACACAGAGAAGAAGGTTTCTTTAGAGTTTCCGCAGGCAGGTGCAGAATTCCTGCTTTTCGATCTGATTAACTGTCGTCTCATCTTAGCCCAGTAACAAGGACTCGTGGGTTCTTTAGGCACGCTTTCTTTTCCAACGACGCCTAGTGTAAGCCGTCAACAACTCCGAACCAACGGCTCTGGTACACATTCTCGCTCCTGTAATTCCTTTCCTGACCTGCCACTAATACTCCTTTGCGTCTCGCGTTGACAAAGGAACCAATATGTCAACAGCCCTAAGCCACAAGCGCGCTCCTGTTCGCTCCGTGGCTGATTATGCTGCACCCCGACCCTTATGGGGAAACGTGCCCTGAATTTGATCCTGATTCACCCGCTCATTCCATATTGAGATCGTCGCGATACGGGTAAGACTGTCGCTACCCGTCTCGTTTGTGAAATATCCGGCAGGACGGTCCGACTCCTTTGGCCATGCCGCTGCGGGCAAGCCAATTCTAGACGCATGTCTAGACGCATGTCTCGAGTCCAGTGGCTATTTTCGCATTGGTCGACAGAGAGCAGACTCGGATTTAGCAGCTACACACACGCACGCGCGCGCAGACACAAGCATGGCCATCGACAAGGGCAGAGAAGCCTGCTCCCGACTAACCTCAATCCTGAGACCTGCATCCACGGCCGAACGTGGAGAAACCAACTGGAAGATGCAGGGAGGGAGGTGGACGAACAGAAGAGGAGGAGGAGGAGTAGCGGTGCGGCGAACAGGGATCATTCCTGTTCCCTGCAACCCTGATCGTCAACTGCCGCCAAGGGTCGGCGGTCGTGTCCGACGGCCGGGATCAAACAGAGAAGTTATGGGAACAGACTCGCGCCGGACTAGTTTACGGGCAACAGAGTCAGGACGGGCGGGCTAATTCAGCAATGGCGGCAGGCCAGCAGGGCGAGCAAGCCCGACCACGATGTCTTGCAATTTTGTTGCGCCTTTCTCTCGCGTTCGCACTTCCGCTTCATGGTTATGTCTGTGTTTACGGCTGTCTCTGGGACGCTCCGGCCGAGAAGCACAGGCATGATAACAGCATGGTTGCTTGTCCTACGACTTTTACTCTTCCGAAGCCTTTCTCTTCTGCCCCAGATCTCTCATATATGACCTGAAGAAAAGTCTCAATACAATCCCTCTACCCCTGCAAGCGCAAACACAACCACAACCACATCTTCTGGCGCCGCACCCCCCATGATCCATCCGTCCTTCCACCCCCTTCCCAATTATGTCATGCATCATGGCATCTTTTGGTATGCTGGGTCTCTTGTAATTTTGATACCCGTCGTCTCCACTGCCTTGAGCATGACCTTAAGTCTATGCTACCTTGTCCACGGTCGCTCACCGTCGCATCTTCTTGTCTTTCCCGTGGTGCGGTGTCTAACTAAATATATAGGACAGCCTCCATACTTTTTGGGGCCTCAGAGGTTCGCGCTTGCTGCCTGACCGACCAGCTCATTGCTCGAACATGCAGCTTTGGGTCCAAGTTCTTCCCTTCTTATATTGTCCTTACCTCCATCCCCTCACTTTGGGCTTCTGAGTTGCTTCTTTTTCATCTCAACTTTCAAACATATTCACTATCGCGTGCCTCATGGCAACCAGAGTCAGGATGAGCTCTTCATCGTCGTCGCGCAAGTCGCGCAGGACGACTAGTATTTCAAACGTCATGTACACCAACGCTGTGTACTTCCCCAACGAGAGGATATACCAAGGCGATACACCTGCCGCGATGAACTACGGATGTATCAATCACGTGTACTATGCTTTTGCGAACGTTGCTCCAGATGGTGGTGTTTTTGTAAGTCTGGAGATATTCGAGTTATCATTTGCTGGACTTACCAAAAGACTGTCTAGCTCAGCGACGAGTGGGCCGATGCCCGCGCACCAGTCGATGGCGTCCAAGGCGGTCTGGGGTCTCTCATGCACCTGAAGCAAAAACATCCGCACTTGCAGGTTGTCTTGTCCATTGGCGGCGGCAATTCGGCTTCCATCTTTCCTTCGGTGGCTGCGAGTACGTTGTACAGAGACAACTTTGCCCGGTCTGCGAGAGGTTTGGTGGATGCATCTGGCTTGGATGGCATCGATAGTAAGTCTGGCAATTGCTGCAACTAGGAGACGCAGCTCACAGCTCTCAACTAGTCGTCTGGGAGTATCCTTGCGACTCACGGCAGGGTCATCACTTCCTCGCTCTGATCGCAGCAGTCCGCCTTCACATGCCAGAAAGTCATTACCTTCTTACCGCCGCTTTGCCCGCAGGCAGGGCGGTTCTTCAGTACATCGACTTGAGACGGGCCACCGACTACCTCGACTTCATCAACCTAATGGCTTACGACTTTGCCGGGTCTTGGACGCATAGAAGTGGTCATCATGCCCAACTCTACGCGATGAGCAAGGACGAGACTTCGGGCGCCTCGGGGGTGCAGTATTTGGTTTCTCAAGGATTTCCCTCGCAGAAGATTCTTCTCGGCATTCCTCTGTACGGTCGCAGTTTTCTGCACGCAGCTGGACCTGGGCAGAAGTTCAAGGGAGTTGGCGGAGATAACGGCACATTCGATTACAACCAGCTCCCTCGTCGTGGGACAAAGGAGGTTGTGGATAAGAAGCACATCGCAGCCCAGTGTCTTGGGGCCGACGGCGGTTTTGTGACGTACGACAATCCCGACACAGTGAAGATGAAGGCGGCATTTTGCAAGCAGAAGAGTTTGGGAGTAGGTACCCGTCCGATGCTCGCCATATACAAATGCTGACACACTAACAGGGACTCTTCTACTGGAGCGGACCTTTGGACGCCAAGGATAGCTCCCGCAGTCTCATCGCGACAGGTTTCAGGGCGCTGCATAGCTCTTGATCAGTGTCTTTTTGGGAGCGATCCACCCTGGATGCGCCCACGACTTTTATCTATCACACAGTAACAGACTCTGCCGATGCACATGTGCATCGGCAAACCTCGGCCTGGCGGGCCGAAGTTCAGAAACGGACGAACCTGCATTTGCGCGGCGTACAGAGGGATCAGCAGCATCTTGAAAGACCTTGGCGTTTATTTTTGGGTAGTTTTTGCATTTGTTTTCACGACATGATTCCCCCAGCATTTTGACGGCGGTACGTTTAAGACTTTCTCGGAGGGACCAGGAGAGGATATTTCAAATTCGGATAGCTGATGATATCCTGCATGGACACGAGATGGACAAGGGGCGGTGTAGATGATTTTGCATGGCATCATTGGGCTGCTTTTTTTACTCTTGGATCAATTGTCTTGATCATGACTCACATTTTAGAAAACGGGTTTTGGTAGAGACAGAGACAGGCTGTAGGATTGGGCTAAGGCATGTTTGTCATGTATTAAGGGCGTCACAGGCGCCGACATGAGTCTGGGAGACACTTCACAACCAACTACACGCACCCGAACGCACACGAATAGAATTTCTGCCACCCAACCATCGTGGGATATTTGTGTGGTGGACGACGGTGAGAGTGGAGGTGTGGAGCAGCGACAACTGCTGAGAGCATCAGTGAGGCAACCCAAGCTGATCCCGCGGGGCAGAAGTGGTGGAGGGAGGGGAGGCCTTGGGATCGGAGTGGGTATCGGAGCAAGCTCCGAGAAACGGGTGCGGTACGATTTCGGTCTTCCGGAGAGTGATCACTTGGGGGGCGGGGCTTTTATTGTTCTGTATCTTGACCAATCGAAGGCGCCGCGTGGGCTGTAGAACGACCGATTCGGCATGCGATTCCATCATCTCTAGGCTTTGTTTGGACGTACTACCTAGGTAGTGGTGCACTATTGTCCTGCTGTGCTACGGAGATGGTTCTGGTCCTGCCTTGATTTTTGGCCCGAACACTTCCACAATGAGGGCACATTGCTATCTGAGTGGCCGCCGCATACCAAACCCCGTATCGGGTCCTGTCTGGATGAGGAATAGCGAAAGAACGCATTCACACAAAAATAGTAATCGACGACGGACAATGACGACCAGAATGTTGGTTCACCAGGGGGGGTCTTGGAAAGTCATCACGTTCCGTTGGTCATCCGGGATCTGAGAAACGTGTATGTGACTTTTCCCAAAGAATTGCATGACTCTTTGATAATGGAACTTTTGGTTAGAGTCATGATTTTGCGTGCCCAGGTTGCTGCTCTCGTGCCTGTTTTTGTTTTTTAGCTGATTTCGTTTTGCTTGGGGGCGGTAAGGACAGCCTCATCTTTGCAGAAGCTCGTGTTTGAAACCCATCACTTCCGATAGCCAAGCGAATCCTTACTGCGAGTGTCTTGCTTCTGACAGGCCGATTTCAAGGGCGTTGCCATGAGAGGGGGGGTTTCATGCGGTAGGATTGTCCATCGCGCGAGACGAAATATACCTCCACAAGGATTAAAAACGTTAGCGTTTTACTTTGGCCCACAACATAACCGCACAAATTCCGAATGGCTGGTGTTTTTTGGAGCATGTTCCTCCCATAAAATATTAGGTGGAAGGGATATAGTTATGACAACCGAAGCCTGGATAATTTTGCTACATAATGTCGTTTATAAACATAGGTTGTTAAGTAAGTGAAGGGGGACTTCTGCATATCATACCTGAGATAGTTAGTATGGGACAACGCTAACGTATTTAATCCTTGTGGAGGTATAGAGTGGTTGCGGTCTGAAGAGGGAGGGAGGGTGCGTGTAACGTTGAAGGATGTTTTTTTATTCTTCTGGTGCCTTTTTTGCCACCCATGTTCAGCCACATGGGGGGTAATTACACGTTCTCACACAAGTTTAACCCATATCATGTGCTCTACTATGCACAACACGCTTTTTAGATACCTGGAAAGCTACTGCTGCCTTCCAATAATGTTGTTTTTTCTTTGTTTACCGGTCAAATGGTTGGGTCACATTTCGTTGGTGAGTTTGCACGCGACATTATTATACCAATGCATTTGCGCACGATTCGAAGAGGTGGCGACACACAAGGCCTTCCCTTCTTTTCCTTACTCTGAGTTCTGAATGGGTGTGAAGGTGATGGACGTAGCCTCGAAAAGCCAGATATCGGACGAGAGGGTGTACAGCGCACGTGGGAGACTGTCACGGAACGGAAGGGAATGGGGTGGGAGTTGGAGTTGTCGGTGAGAGGTGTCTGGTTCTGAGGTGAGACGAGGTGACATGGGGCGATTTTCTTCTCCCCTTGCGATGTGGATATTATTCCTGCGTGAGTCTTTTGGGAAAGCTGTCGGTGATTCTGGAAGCGGTTAGGTGTTGTGCATCGGGACGCTGGGACTCTGGGGTCGGTGTGTTGGTATGTTGGTGTGTTGGTGGTTCCGGAGAGCAACTTGGAAGCCACACCACATTTCAACGCGGGTTTTGCGCTGTTTGGGCCATCGTCTTACACGTTAGCGGCCGCCCACCCTTTGGAAGCAAGGGGGGTTTGAGGGGAAAAGGCCGATGGTTTGAGGCCCAATATAGAGCCAGCACCATTTCTTCTACATCGTGCTTTCCAAACCTCGAGGCTGCCCGATGGGAGGAGGATCGAGGGGGATTATCGAGACTAACGTGTTTAGCACGCAAGCCCAGAGAAACGCACTGGACTGACTCGGGGTTCGCTCCCGTTCGTCGTCGCTAGGTTGACCTCGGTCGATCCACGTGGCGGACGGGCCGTTGTATGGCAGCGATGCATTCGGGTTCCCCTAATTTTTGAGGAGGAGGCGGTGGCGGCGTTGGCTCTCTTGTTTCTAGCGTTGCCGCGCGCCGGGTGGAAATGGAAGGACGACGGTCTTGGATTTGGAGTTGGTACCGGCGCCGTCGGCCGGCGGCCGAAGGGAGCGACAAGTGGAGGAGGAGGAAGGAACAAGAGGTTACTTACGGAGTGGAGATCCCCGGGCGATGGAAGAAGAGTGCGAGGGAAGAGGGGTGGTGAGTGGGGGAGAGGAGTGGAGGGCCCAGATTGGTATTTGACATGACTCGGTTATCGGATTGATAGGTTAATCGAGAAAACATTTTGACAGGCGGGGACCGGGGTAAACGATTTGCTGAAGAACATCAGAGAAGCAGATGCTTATCAGGACGTGTTCGGTGTACGTACGGACGTCAGATGTGTGATGGGCGGGATGGGTGGAGTGGGTAACGGGCAGGGAACGGGCGTCTGCGCAGGGTTTTGCTTGTTGAAGAATCACGGCGGGAGGAGATGCGAGTTGGTGGGCGGGGCGCATATTAATGGTGGTCTCTTAAGGCTTACATGTTGGATGTGAAGATGAGGATCTGGAGGGGAGCTGCGGTTGCTTAATTCGCTTCAGGGAGGTGAGGGACCGGAGGTCTCGGGCGGGTGGGTGGACGGAATAATAGGTCGTTAATAACGTTATCTGAGCCGGCCGTGGGGGCTTGCTGTTTTCCTTTCTGTGCGGAGGCTGGCTCCGAGTCATCGGTATGTCGTTTCGTGATGAAGATCGTGTGCCTTCTTTCTGGGAGCGAGGACCGTTGTGAGCAGGACGGGTTCCCGAAAAGTAGAATGGTGTAGATCTGACTAGAGACGGTTTAGTGCGATATAAGTCGGGCGACGCAGCGCCTGCTGACGCCCTGTAGAGGCCGTTCTGGACTCCGCGGTCGGCGGTTGTTCGGGTTGATGCTGGCAGAGTCGGGTCGGAGGCTTTGAGTGTGTCCGTTTTCCATCCGATGTTGGCAGTCGTGGTTGGTCGGACTGACAGGTCTGGAATCCTTGAAACTCACGCGGCGATTGCGTTGGGCCGGTGTTTTGGATGGAGGAGCAGAGCAGTTGTTGCCGAGTCCAGATGACTTGGCAGATGATGGGAAACGTGAGGTTCTCTGATGGAAGTGATTGCTGACTAACGTAAGCTAGGGATGAGATGGTGTTGCGATCCGTGTTGCTGGTCGTCATGGATTTTGATATCCTTGGTCTTGTGAGTAAAGAGGTTCGCAAGTGAGCAAATCATGGTTGGATGATGATAAATACGGGATCAACTAGCGTATTGGCGTCTGCCTGGCGATGTGGAGGCTGAGAGACGTAGAGGTTTGAAGGCGTAAGCGATGGTAGAGTGACTTTATAGGCAAGTCCTGTGTACTGAGCATAGTGAGCTCGCTGACTGGACGGAGAAAGGGCATATTGGAACAGTTCCCGTACACTTTGCTCCAATTCAAAACGCAACCTCCTGTCGTAAGATAGTGGTCCGTTCGCTAATGTGAATATAGATCTATCTCGGCGAGGTAGTAGGATCCTCGTCGCGGATGTGAGCGCCTCATGCAAAGAGACGCGATGGGCTTGAACGGTGACAGCACCCAGCTGGACGACGTCGCTCAATACAGCTACCTGGATGAATAAAGCCTTGAATGACCTATGGTCACAAAGGTCAAGCATGCAATTTTTTCCCTCGAGAAAGGCGTACGGCGGAGGGCAGCAGTCACGATGGGATGCTCCGATCAGTTGGAAATTCGGCGACTCTTTGATTGTCAGTAATTGGGTGGATATTTCGGGAAATATAATGGGACTGAGTTGAAACTCAAATGCGCTCAGACACAACTACTAAATTGTGAGATGCGGCCATTTTTTGAGTCGGGAAACCTCAGAATCTCAGGTTGCTATCCAGAGGATATTTATCGCGCTTTCTCCAGTCAAATTGCGATACACTGCGTCTTGCGAAGATGGTGTTATCTGCGAAGATCGAGCAGGGTCCCGTCTGGTGACGTCCAGAGTTAAGCTGATAACGGAAGAAATCAACTTCCCCAGACTTTTCTCGAGGTGGGACGATCTGAGAGAAGGGCCGGAGCCGGCTTCGAGAAGCTTGATAAGGCTTTCGGAACCGATGCCGATTGGTCGGGTGGATCTTGTCGCAAGACCCTTGCACCCGCGTATTGACACGTGACGACATCTCGACACGGAGCTCCTCCAGCGTTTCCGACGGCTGAGGCGTTCCGATCGCCTTCGAGTACAAGGATACGGTGCAAGCGCGATCAATCAACCCTCAGTTCAGCACCATGAACGGCACAACCATTGCCGACAAAACATCTCTCGATGCGGGTAACTATCGCCCACTGTCATGCTGCGAAAGCTCCGTCTGACACCACAGGCAGCTAATTACGATCCCATCGACCACCTAAACCACCTCTTCGCCGACCCCTCGACCGTCACCTCCATTAGCCGCGTGTCCGACACCTTGAACTCTCACAAGAATGATCTCGCAGTGGAAATCTCCGAGCTCGAAGTCGCTCAAGCCTACGGGCCAGACTCCAGCCTGGAGCGCATGCAGTCCGCCCAGGCCGAGCTAGCGCAGCTCTTCCGCAAGATCGAGACGGTCCGATCGCGAGCAATCCAGACCGAACAGAACATCACTTCGATGACGGCCGACATCAAGCGACTCGATGGCACGAAGCGGAACCTGACGCTGAGCATGACGGCTCTGAAGCGTCTTCAGATGTTGACGACCGCATACGAACAACTGAGGGGCCTAGCCAAGACAAGACAATACAGGGAATGCGCCAGTCTCCTGCAGGCGGTGCTGCAGCTTATGAAGCACTTCAACAGCTACAGGAGTATTGAACAGATTGCCACGCTCAGCAGGGGCGTCTCGGAGCTGCAGCGGGAACTTCTGGAGCAGGTCTGCGAAGACTTCGAGATCGCCTTCGCCAAGGGAGAAGTTGCCCAACGGAGGGGCACCCTTGTCGAGGCTTGCCTGGTCATGGACGCGCTGGGTGATATGGCGCGGACACGATTGATCAACTGGTATGTTAACACGGAACTGCGGGAGTACCGTCAGGTATTCAGGGGCAACGACGAAGCCGGAAATCTCGACAACATTGGCCGGAGATATGCTTGGTTCAAACGAATGCTCAAAACCCACGAGGAGGAACACGCCGTCATCTTTCCTGCGCACTGGAGGGCAAACGAGATGTTGGCCATGGCCTTCTGTGACGGCACCAGGGATGACTTCAAGGGTATTCTGGAGAGGAGCATGCGGAGGACAGACGGGCAAAAGATTGACGTCAACCTTCTGCTGAGCTGCCTCCAGGAAACTCTAGACTTCGAGCAGGGGCTGGAGAAGCGGTTTGCAGGCGATCCGCGCGCCAGCATAGATACGTTGAGCTCATCTGATGACAGGGCATCGAACTTCCACGGCTCCATCTCTGCCGCCTTCGAGCCGTACTTGAGCTTGTGGGTGGAATCGCAAGACAAACAGCTTGCTGTGATGATACCAAAGTACCGCACCCAACCCTTACTTCCCGAGGACGAAGAATTCTCACGGCAGTCTGTCATGACCTCCGCGATTGAACTCTTTCATTTCTATAAACTCACATTGTCGCAATGCGCCAAGCTGTCCACCAGCGACAGACTTTTGGATCTCTCCAAGACTTTGGCAAAGTACTTGGACGAGTACGCGCAGCAAGTCCTTCTTCACATCCTCCAAAGGGCTGGTCCCCAAGGTCCACCAATACAGGATGTCATTCTGGTGTTGAACACTGCAGACTTCTGGTCCACCAACACTACTCAGCTCGAAGAAAGCATCAAGAAGCGGATCGACAACAACCTCTCTGAGAAGGTGGACTTCTCATCCCAGGCGGATGCTTTCTTAGGTGTGGCTAGCGCCGCCGTCTTGACGTTGGTTCGCAACGTCGAGATCGCGTGCGAGGGTGCATGGCGCGAGATGAGAAACACGGGTTGGAGTAACATGGAGAGTGTGGGCGACCAGAGCTCATATGTTGGTGAGCTGTTGTCATCCGTGAATGGCAAAACTGAGGAAATTCTGGCCGTCGTAGAAAAGGGGCATTACGCAAGGGCGTTCTGCGACAACCTCGTCGACCATCTCGTTACTGCCTACATCAGCAACATCGTGCAATGCCGGCCTGTCTCTGAGGTTGGCGCTGAACAGGTAGGGAGGCTTCCACATTGCCTAATCTTTTGCGATTGCTAACTGCTCTCAAGATGTTGCTCGACAAGTACGTCTTTACCAAAGCTTTCGAGAATCTCCTGTCGTACCACAACAAGGCCTCCACACCACACGTACCACCCGCAGGGTACGTCAAGCGGGTGAACCAAACAGTCAACCGCATTGATCCCTTGCTCAAGACCCTCCAAGTTCGCCCCTCGCCGCCGGAGGGCTTGGTGCAGGCCTACCTCATCCACATCGCCGACCGCTCCGACACCAACTTCAAGAAGATCCTCGAGCTCAAGGGCGTCCGCAAGGCGGACCAGGGCCACCTCGTAGAGCTCTTCGCCATGCACCGAGAGGGCAACCTCAGCGACAAGCTCGTGCAGCAGTCGCCTCTGCTCACGCCGCTCATGGCGACGACGGGTCTCGGAAGCTCCGGCCTGGGATCCATCGGCAACGCAAGCACCGCGTTGACGTCGGCCAGCAGCGCCATTCCGGGACTGCAGACCAAGTTTGATGCGACGTCGCTGGGCGAGAAACTGTTGAGCGCAACGAGGGATCTGGGACAGGGTGCGGGTGGCCCTGCTACGATGAACGAGAACCTCAAGAACTTTGGCAAGTTCTTCAGGAGGGATATTGGGGGGTTTGGGGCGAGATTCGGCAAGCGAGACGGGAGCGCCGATGATGCTCAGAGGTAAAGATGTCGGATCGACGGCATGCCTGGTTATATGGTTCGAGCGAAGTCAGTTTGAACGCATCATTGTAATGTTCCGAGAATCCGCGGAGTGTTTCGTGCTTCATAAACTTACTTGGTAGTCCTGGGATTATCAGCATGTGGAGATTCACGTCTAGGGCCGCGTATGAGAGTCGGATTCGGTGTCCTCAAAGCGACTTGCATTAAATCGAAACTTCATAACTGGCTGCCAAGATCAAGCCATGCCTAACTCTCCCGTGGCATGGAGCAACTATATTAATCACGGCTGTATGGAGATAGCAAGTAAATTAATCAGTAGTCGGTATAGAATGTGACATGGTATCCACTCTGACCCTCGCAGTCTTCATTCCTCTGTCTGATCGGACAGTTTATGGCAATGGTCAAGTCGACTTTGACTGCAAAGCGACCCCAACGTAGGAGAAGGGGACCCCAGATCGCCTTACTCCGGGGCCGTGCTCTAGTTCAACTCTGTCGTTAGGTCTTACCATGCCACACTATTGGCTTGCGATAACCGGTCCCCGTGATGCTCGGCGCTGCAGTGCTGCGCGAATACTCATCCCCCGGAGGCAACAAGGCCTCTGCTATGCGACAAGAACCCCTTCTCCTAGGGAAACCGCTGGCACCATAGCGAGCCTCACCCTTTGCGTCCTTCAACAATGAGCAAGGTCGCTTGTGAAGATGGTCTAGGGGTGGATTTGTATGCCTGGTTCGGCAAAGCTCGAGGGTTCGAGTTCGGTGACCCTACATAATTCCTGAGGCAGCTCATATGTTTTTCTTTTTTTTTTCCTTTCCTTTAGTCCTTTCAACTTCCTAGAGTGGGAGTTATTTCTCTTCATCCTTCAATGTCGCCGAATGTTTCCATCCATGTTTTTCGTAAACCTCTGTTTGGCCTTCCTTTGGTTGGCTACTGCGTAGGTGGCCTTGGTGTGTTAGCTTATAATGATCCTCCCTTGTGGCACGCATCTGAGCGATTAAATTACAACCAGGCGGTCTTTGTAGGGCACTAGGTAGCCGGCTCTCGAACTACTGGATGCATCTTGCCTATTAACAACCATCGCTGTCGCTCTGTTCCTGCTGAGATTCTTGCCAAGGTACATTAGTCCATTTGAAGATAAAGTGACGATAGCTCAGCAACGGCGAACGGAAAAAGTGAGATCAAGTGGAAACGAAAACGCACGAAGGCGATGCACGAGGACAAGGGCGGCGAGGTTTGATGGGCGGGGGGAGGGAATCTACAGAAACGATTCCCTCATGTTCAAGCCACCCCTGGCCCCGAATTTCACTACGTCAGATGGCCTGGGGTACAATAAGATTGACACACTTCATGGACATCACCGTTCTGTAGGAGCCAAGGTGGAGCTGAGCCGTGCCTTAATAAAGTCCAAGCTGCAGTGTGCATCGAAACACAACGTTGTTGTGATTGATCCATGTTAGAACACTATATTGCTATCATGGCTATCCTGAGTCGTGATCCGTGTATTCCTTCGCGAGTGGTGTCGTTATTCATATCCTTTTTTGGAGCCATGATTCGAGTGGCGTCATCCTGCCGAAGAACGGCGTCATCGTGGGCGAGTTGAGACTGTGAAGTCTGTAGCTGGCCCGCAGTTAACGGCTTGCGGTTCTCCCGATAGTCTTCTATAGATAGTCTACCAGGCTTACGTGCCGCTTTGCGCAGTCAGTGTAATGGTAAGGAGGGTCCTTCCTACGACTGCTTCCACACGTTGCTGACTCCCTCGTCAGGAACCGCGACGAAGTCTTGGCCCTCGCCGCTCTCGCTGCTGCCGTCCATGGAGCCGTCGAAGGAGCTGGTCTGCCAGGCCGACAGCTCGTCGACGCGACGGATGCCCATCATCCAAGAGACGAGACTGCGAGGAACCCAGCGTCCCACGAAGCCGTAGACGCCGGCGCCGAGGCCGACGCGCACGGTGCCGCTGGTGATTGAGCCGTCGATGACGTCGAAGACGGCGTTGTGCAGGTGGCGGAGGGAGCTGCCCTTCAGCCCGCGGATCCTGCCGGCCGAGA
The DNA here is from genome assembly GCA_026260285.1 of Colletotrichum sansevieriae. Classification (NCBI taxonomy): domain Eukaryota; kingdom Fungi; phylum Ascomycota; class Sordariomycetes; order Glomerellales; family Glomerellaceae; genus Colletotrichum; species Colletotrichum sansevieriae. The sequence goes on from JAOQIF010000141.1 coordinate 101,897, forward strand.
TGGCGGAGGTGCTCTGCACCACGAAGTTGCGGCCGTAGGCGTGGCGGGCGTTCTCGGGCCACAGGAGAGTCTCGGTGGCGTCGGCGTCGGGGCCCGGGGCGCCGCCCTCCAGCAGGCCTCTCTGCGAAGGGTGCATTTGTTTGGAGGGCTGGAAGCCGGAGAAGTCAAAGGTGCCGAGCTGGACGTGAGTCACGGGGATGCCAAGAGGCCGCAGCTCCGCCGTCAGCACCTCGGTGAAGGCCGACAGGGCGGAGGAGACGGTGGCCTCGGGGGCGTGGAAGGGCGGGTTGATGGAGGAGATGATGGACGGTGTGAAGACAAGGACCTTGGGAGGGGTCCACTTCTCGCCAGGGGGGCTGAGGCGGGTCGTGAGGAGGGGCAGGAAGGCCTGGATTGTGAGGATGGGGTGCAGAAGGTGGGTGTTGAAGAGGTCCGCAAAGCTGGAGGGCGGGATGGTGGCGATGGGCGACGTTTGGTAGTTTAGCGACGGGATGAGGATGACGGATTTGAGTTGTAGAAAGTTGGCCTTGTTTTTGGGTGCCGGGGAGTGGGGGGACTGGAGGTATTGGGCGAAGCTGTCGATAGCCGCACCTGCTCGGGGAGGCTGTTGATCGTTAGCATCGACACCGGGCACGGAAACCAGCCGTCCGAGACTTACATCTGTCGTGTCGATGGTGAAGGGCAGAATGTCTGGCCTCGACAGGCTGAGCACCATACGCTCGTCCTCCTCGGCGTTACATACGATGTAGACAATGAAGCCCCTCCTCTCGAAGTCGAGGGAAAGAGATCTCGTGAGCGGCAGCGTGGGCGAACCAGCGATGACGACAACTTCGAGTCTACCTCCGTTCCTCGCCCGCTTCGCACGCCGTGTTTTGCGGCAGAAGGTGCTCTTGTACTGCCGGTATGCCACCACTCCGACCACGGCCACGATGGCGCCCGTCAAGATCTTGTTCCTTGATACCCAGTCCGAGATTCTCTCGTACCGGCCGGCGGCTATCACCTCGATGGGTACATGGCGGACGGGTGCCCGGGGCCGCATGGAGTCAGGAATCCATTCCGTGGTAGACAGCGTCTCCCTGACGGTCTCGGCGGCTTTCTCGACGTGCGGGTTGATCAAGTTCGCGAACTCGTCCGAGTATTTGCGGATATGGTTGGGCAGCGAGGACAACTGGGGTTTGTCGCGGCGTCAGTCCGGGAGGGCTCAGATCACGAGCTCGAGAGCTTTGAGTGTTGGGAATAGCTACTCACGACGTCCAGGAACTGCTGGTCGTCCGCCGACATCGTTGCGGTATTGACCAGGGACTGCTGGGAAGGCGAAACGGTGAGAGTGAGGGGGGAGGGTTGGCGGTGAAGCCCTCGTGTAGTGTCGTTGGAAATGATCCTGCAGGTTAGAGCTGCTCGAGGATGGGGAACTCTCGCGTCGGCAAAAAAAAGGTCGGTGTCTCTGGGCAAATGGTTCGGGCGCAGATGTGGGGGGGGGGGGGGAGATGTCTCCGCTGGAAAAGTGGAGTTTCACTGACCGCATCTCGCACCGAGGGGTCCGGGCTTGATCCGGAGGTCGGCGTTGATTGGTCGGCTCCTCCCGAGCGATCTCCTCGTCAGTATCTGAAGTTTGGTTTGTTCTGCGACTTCAACGTCACCATCTGAATGGAACACATGAACGTCCATTTCCAGCTGTTATGCTCTGACCCCACGCAACCTCTTTTGCCCTTTTCGGTATTAAGGCTTCTGGATTGGTGAACACAGAGCATCACAATCAGCTTCATTCTTCTCAGTGTTCGATAGAATGATTCTTTCAATTTATTCCATGACACTTTCGACCGGAGTTAATCCTAGTATCTCTCGCAGCAAGTAGAGATCCAGTGATCAAGTCGGAAAAGAGGGAGCAATCTTGAATCGACGTCTGCGGTGACGAATGGAGGCGATCAGGGCAAGCGATGAGAATCAAGTCCAAAGAACCAGTATACCGGCTAATAACAATACTAATTACCGCAGTAACGCTTTCAGACTACATAATGTGCTTGTCGAATCTATGATTGTCACGATCATAGAAGCATAATGCAGTCCTGCAGCCCTGAACGATTAACACTGCAACTGGCCATGATCGACGGGCCCGTGGCTTATTCCCTTTGCACCTTTACACCAGTCAAAAGTACCTCATCGCCTCCTCAACAATGATTGGTAGTATACACAACGGCATCGCCGTGTTTCTCTTCACGTTTAAAGCTGCTACTGTCTAATAAGAACTCGAACTTCAATGAAAAGTACGCCTGAGTCTAGTCGGTCCGCGGCTTGCAGTGCATCAATCAAGGGTTACTTCCGGCCTCGTCTCAGCAAACTCATACCAAAACAGTGTCTAAATGGTTTCTGTATAATACCAAAACTTCATGAGGCGCGGTTTTGGCATACGCTGTGCTGCTCCCACAGGAGTAATAAAGAGCGTTTGCGAGTCTGAGGCCCCGCGATATCGCCATCATCTCAGACTTCGAAGCTTTTGGCTTCAGATTTGACCACGGGGCTGCTGCAAGGTGGAGAGAGGTTTGGCGTCTCGAACATAGAAGATGCAGAGAACGAATCTCCTGACTTGACTACGCTGCAGCCCTAACTCAAGGCCCCAGTTACTTGAAAATCTGGCCAAATGTGCATTTATGGTTAATATGATTTTCAAATCGAGAGTCTCTTGATAATGAGTGTTTCATCACATCGTCCCGTACGACTGTATTTGCATTGCTACGCAAATCTCGTGCTCGCGCGGGGACACCTCGCCAGAGCTAACGTATAGATGACCACATTTTCGGCGCAAGTTAGCATATTCAGGACCTTAGAAATCGCTGGTGAAGGCAGCCTCACGATGTTCTTCCGGTCATTGCTGAACATAGTTACCCCTGAACTCTCCGAAAGCTCATGTCTAACATCAAAGCCTCCCCAGAAGGCGATAGCTGGAATTCTAACACCAGGCACAAGTTTGGAAGTCCCTCCTGTTCTACCAATGTTCATAATCTAAGAAGTCTGCTCTAAGCGCGGTATCAATAGCTCTCAGATGAAGTACTGGGCTCAAACGCAAAGTCTCCATTCTCCCAAGTCGCAGGTCGGTGGCTGGCAATAGCATGTTGAGCTTCCACGCAGTCACACTCACCGTGACCGTATTCCTTCAACTCTGTGTGACATTGAATCGTCTGCATCACCCACAACGTCGTTTCGCCGCTGAGGTCTTGATCTGCATGACCCAGACGAAGAATTTTTTGATACATTCTTTCTGGATTCCTCCTCTGATGATCGGTCTCTTTGGCGACGAATTGGTTTGCGACGATTTGCTCAGCCATCATCAACTTTAGTTTCGCAGGCAGGCACTGCCACATTGTGATGCCGATACCATCACGCCCTCTTTATATTCTCTCTTCTGTCCGAGCTTCTTCATCTTGGGATTTTTTTTTTTTCATCGCTTTGGTTTCGCTGCCTCCGATCCGTGGAGGAGATGCGATGGAGGCTTTTCTTGGACACAACTCCAAGCTATGCATGCTCGGCTGGTTAGGGTTTGTTTTCCTAGGCCGTATCTCTCCTTTCACAGTACAAGACACATGATAAGATGACAGATGCTATGTTGTTCTCGGAGGTCGGGGTTGCAGGAAAGGTGAAGTGCAAGACCTCGATACCCTCCCTCCCCTCTCCAACCTATCTGCGTAAGGACCAATGACCACGAAGACTACATATTAGCTACCAGCGGAGATGGCCACGAAAGGCAGAAGAGGGTTGATCCCCCAGACCGACAAGCTGCCCTTGCTCAACTGGTAACCCCATCCGCATAATGGCTTTCAATGCACCCTACACGTGTATTTCCCTCCCGCCTCCCCGGCCAAGTCGTTCCCCACGGTGCTCCTTGTCAACTGTGCACACGTCCAAAAGAAAAGAAAAACAATCCAGCCTATCACCTCGACCAACCAACCTCGACAACTCCCTCTTAGTCTTTCTCGGAGGCCCCAACTCCAGCGACCCACGCCAAACAAACCAGAAAACCAAACGAATGCAAGATATATCCCCATCATCCACCACACTCATCCCCCAAAGCCAAATTCCCCTACGCATGAATACCCATTACCCACTCCATCGCCGGCCTCCCTCCCCCCACCACCAACTCGCGTGATGCTACACCGACAAACCACCGCAAGCACCCGGACCAAAGAAATACCCCTTTCCCTCTCCCTCTACTGGCCCTCTCTCCTTACCTCCAAAATAAGCAACCAGGGCAGCAGACACCCACCCACCTTCACCCCTGTCACAGCCAACAAAGCCCAGGAGTCTTATCCCAATCACGTCAAGCTCGTCAATCCAAATCCACGTCCCGCCCGGCCTCGGCCCCCCTACTCCACAGATTGCCCCATATTGACCACCCCCACATGCCATCCATCCCAGCTCCAATCATGACGTGAGAAGACGCAGAGGAACCTACCTTGGCTTGAAGGAGGAAAGAAAAAAAGGCCCGCCTGCATCCTTTCCGTGTCGTAAATCAATTCGTCCTTGATATCCAGAACACAAAAACGAAAGGCCGTCTGTTTGGCTATCGGTGTTTGTAAACTTGCGATAAGAGCACCGGCGCCGTGGGAAGACCAGGGACGCTGCCACCGAGAAAAGGGAAGAAGAAACAAAATCAGTGGTTGGCCTCCAGCCCATCTGTCCCGGCCCGCGCGATGCTAATGCGGTCAGCTATGATGAGCACCGAATCCAGGTGCAAGGACGAGGGGGCTGGTAGGGTGGTGCTCGCGTACCACAGGTGTCATTTCCCATGTGGACTTTCGGGGACGATCTTTACCCCCTTGTGCGACACCGCAAGAACTACTCCTAACGAGGCCAGGCCGACGTGTACACACCGAAAGTCATCAAACATTGGTCACGATGGATCACAAGAGAAAAGGATGAATGAGCGGATTCGTAGAGTGCAGAGAGCTTTTTGCTCTTTTTTGTGCCTTTGTACAGCTACCTTACACAGGGGGAATGCAAATGCGGGTATACGAGAAGTCTCGGAGGTCTCTCAACCCGGCTGGTTCCCTGGGCGGCGTAATTACCGTCGTCCCATCGTCCCGATCTCATCCAGAAATCTTCCTCCTGTGACGAGAGAAACAATCCAGCCTCTCTCCAGAAAAAACCAACGTGAACCAAATCCGTCCCTGAAGATTCATATCCATTGTCGGCCAATTAGGGGATATCCGGCCGCCAAGGAATTCAAGAAGCAGGACAAACCCGTCCAACATTTCGGGAATGGGGATCCCAAGTCGCGAAAGGCACCGGCAAAGTAGGTTCGAGTGTCGTACCGTCCTTAGGCCGGGTAGCGACTTTTCATCGGGTCGATGAGTCTTCCTGACGCGTGCCGTGAAAATAAAAACCAACTCGCTTTTTTTGTGCTCCCGTCGAGAAATTTCCTCTGGTCGAGTCTCTTCACGAGACTCAGCAAGCTGAACTTGTCTGTTCTTGACCATTCTTTCGCATCATTGAAGGTCGGGTGTTGAATCTCTCGTCCCCTAATCTTCCCCAACTTCTGACGGAGGCCACCGCTTCTCAAACCTTCACCCTTCCGGGGGTGACCTTCTCGCGAACGTAAAACTCTTCGTGTTGTATAATAAAATCCGCTGAATGCTGAAAGTAGAAAATAAACTCGGGGGTTGGGTATGATCCGTATTCCTTTTTTTGGGACACTTCTGCTGAGTGAAAAATGGACTTTGTCGCAAAAAAATCAAATCGCTCGATGCCATGACTGCTGGTGGAAAGAAAACAAAAACATTCTGAATGCCGCATGCAATCTTTTTTTCCTTTTTTCACTTCCTGGACACGCTTGATGCCCTGCCACGGGTAAAATGAGGGGAAAGCTTCGATTGCCCGTATCGTAGCGTTGGACGCTGTGGGTATCCGCTTGAGACTGATGCATGCACTAGTCTCGGGGCTCGACTTAAGGTCGGTTAGGCCATGTTGTGACCTGTTGTGGTTTGAACAAATGCAGGAAATTGCTGCTGCACTTGTTGCTGAGCAAAAGCCGTAGTGTTCGATTGCGGGGTGGGGGTGACCGGGCATCTTGGTGGGATGTAACCATCCTTGGAGACGAGACCGTAGGCGGCGCCATCCGGAGTAATCGGCGGCGTCATGTAGCCGTCGGCGACTCCTTGGACGGCTCCATGGCCTTTGTGCGGGGTGCTGTAGATGCTGGTTTGTTTTGTTGACTCAGAAGGCGGACTCGGAGGGCCGGATTGGGCGCGGGCGATGTTGGCTTGGTGAGCCATGAACGACGCCAGCTTCTTCGAGACACCCGACAGATGCGGTGACGAATACTTTCTTGCCAGGGCAACGGAGGGGCTGTGGAGATGTTGAGATAAAGTCAGCAGGGTGACGTTCTCGACATGGTCCCACTCTCCGTCGTTGACTTCGGGCTCGCCCAGGATTGCTCTTGCCAGGGCCAGAGAGGAGCGTGCCATGATGGAGGGCTTGGTCGAGACAAAGTCACGGTGGTACAGGGCGATCTCGCAAATGTAGGCAGCCATGTGCTCGACCTCAACCTTGTCGTGCTCCTCAGCGACGATGAGCTGGGTGAAGAAGTCGACGGTGGGGTGACCAATGGTCCACTCGAGGGTGTTGAGGACGTGCATCTCCATCTGGGTGAACATGCCAGCGTCGTACAGACCGCAGCACATGTTGTTGAGCTCGTGGATCTGAGGAACACGGTCCTTCTTGTCTCCATACTTGGCGGCGATCAACAGGGCAGCACACCCAACTAGCTGGTAGTGTTGCTTGTAGACGACACGCTTGGAGCAGTACCGATCGAGGAGGTTTACGGTGAGGAAAAGAGTCTCGGGGAGGAGGGCGAAGGCGGCATGGGCTTCGATGAGGAAGTCGATGAGGTAGGGTCTCATGTACCATTGAATCTCACGTTGCATGTCGATGAGGTTTGCGTCGGGCATGGTCTCATCCTGGGCAACTGTCAGCAAGGCAACCGATACGATGGATCTTTCCTCGTCTTACCTCCATGTGCCTCATGTGCTTCATGATATCCTCCAAGTATTCATCACCGGCAATACGAGAAAGCTCGCCGGCGATGATCTCCTGCCGTTGCCTCGCAATCATCTTGGCAGCATCCCGGGTTCCCATCCGTGGCCTTTCGGGTTGGTCGTGGCCCTCTGTGAAATAGGCGGGATCGGTCTGCTGGTGTTGCTGGTAGTAGGCCATTTTGAGTCGTGAAGTGAGTCGAGGGCGGGTGTAAGGGGGGCTGGACGATGACGGTCGAAGTTCCGTTTGGGGAAAGAGTGACGATTAAGTTCTCCAGGAAGCTTTTTTGGGAGACGGATGAGAAGAAAAAAGAAAAATTCAGAAATCGGATCCGCAGGGAAAGAGTGTGGAATGATGCGACCGAAGGATTAGAATATTAGTATTAGAAGGAGCGTGATGAAGTTGATAAACAGGGTCCGGCAAAAGAGTGACTGTGGCTGGATTTTGAATCCGAAATGATGCGAGACCGAGTTCCTCGTGCGGGATGACGGACGGGAAGGTGGCCGGGAAATTGGCCGTTGAAAGGAGAGGTCGACCGAGGGGCTCTAGAGAATAGGTAGGTTTTGGTTAGCTTCGCGGTTCCTTCGACGATTGCAGATGCTCAGGACGGCCTAGAGCAGCGTAGTGGATTATGAGACAGGCAACTATCACAGGTGGATGGGCGCGGTCCAGTGCTGTCGCGGTTGCTGTCGATCCAGAGGGCAGATCTCGGAGGTTGTCGAGGCAAGCGCTCTGATTCGACAATTGGATGGTGGGGACCGGTTGGCACGAGAGGAGATGGGGGAATCAGGTAGACTGGCGGATCTTGTCTGAGGCTAGATGGGAGAAGATCGAAGGGGACGAAGGGGTTTAGGTGAGGGTAAGTGAGGTAGGCGATGGGTTGTGTGATGGCGAGGCTTCCCGCTGCAATGGGAGGTAGCGACGCTGTCGAATGGGGGGAGTGAGACAATTCCTGAGGGTTGGATGGGAAGCCGCGAATCAACGTATTCCGCGATCCTCACCTGAAGGTTGGTGAATGTGGGGAGAGTCTCCGCGGACCGAAGATGGCAACCGGCCGTGAGGGAGAAGTGTAGGTTCAAAATCGATTCGTCTGATCGACATGAGATTGTTGTGGTGCTGGTGGTAGATTGGAGGAAGATTGGATAGGGTTCGTAGGTGGAAACCGAGGTTCATCCCATCATCAGACCATGCGAGTTCAACCGTAGTCCACGTTGCATGGGCAGGACATGTCACAAACGTGCGGCACTTCACGAACGTACCTGTACAAATGATGCCCGGAGAACAGGAAGAGAACTTCTCCTATAATCCTGATGGGATCATGTATGAAGATTTGGTTGGTCGGGTCGACAACTCTTGAGATTGGGGCGGGTTTTCCGTGAGGCACCAGGAACGAAGCGAATCGTACTGGTGGCTTACGAGAAAAGCTTCTAGGATTTCCAAATCCAAGATCGCAGGGAAACCGGTTGGAATGAGGGCGGAACTCAAGGGAGCAGCCGGTCGTCGGATGGCCGATGAGAGTCGTCTGAATCGAGTTCCTCGAGGTCGAAGCGAGGAATTCTTCAGGGATTGGGTTGGTGGCAGCGTCGAGGGAGGGCCGGAACGGGAGGGACGGTGGTGGATTGGGGATCAAAGAAGAAGTGTAGAAAATACCAATCAAGGCCTTCTGCACTATTGACTCTTTCTCTCTTGCTGACAATCCTGTCTCTTGCTCTTGCGCTTCCTCTTTTCTTGCAGATTGCAGCTCCAAGCGGTCGTCAAGTGAACCCTTTTGAATGACCGAGGCTGAGGAGAGCAGGAGAGTTTGGGGCGAGTGGGCGAGTAGGCGAAACTGGTCGTCCTAGTTGCTGGATGGGCGAAGGTTAACTCTCGAACAGAGTCCAAGTCACTTCACTTCGCAGGTTGGTGATTTGATGGAGGGAGAGGTGATGTCGGAGGGAGGATGTCGCCAGATTAAGTCTCTCCTGCCTTCCTCTTTTTTCCTATTCTCTTGGGGGGAGGGGGGTTGAGATTAGAGAATGGAAAGACCCTTTAGTCGTTTTTAGCGAGTAAAGAAGTCAGGAAGGATTGGTTTGGAGAGATAATGAATGGATTGGAAGAGGCGAAGGGGAGGAAGGAAGGGGGGAGGAGAGGGTAGGTAAAGGGTTGGGGAGCGGAGGAGGAGATGAAAAAGGATTGGAAGAGAACGAAGGTGTTTTAACCAAGCCGACGGTGCTTCCACAGCGGGCAGCGAGCCCCTCTCTCACGCAGAGTGTCTAGTGTCCCCAGTTTATGGAGTACCTAAGGTAGGTAGACCCAGGGCAGATGCAGACAGGTGAGGTGTGAGAGGAGTTGGAAGGGGATCCAGTAAAAGGTACTTTGCTGGGCGGAGGTACATGACTTGCAGCTTTGGCCTTTTTGGTTTAGGAGAGAGTGGCTCTCTCTCTCTCTCTCTCTCTGTTGAAGGAAAGAGAGGGGAGGGGGGTGCAGGTGGACGGGGGGAGGAACAGGAAGGACGCGACAGGGACAAGTAACAAGCTCGAACCAGGCTTGAGCCGGGCGGGCATGGGTGATGGATGGGGCTTGGAGCAATGCTGGCTTGCTGGCCGCTGGTCGCTGGCTACTGGCTCCTGCTTACTATATAGGATTGGCAGTCGGCGTGGGCGAGGGACGGGGACCAGGTACGGGCGAGAAAAAGGATACGTACCGAGCTCGCTGGAGCAGCCTCTGCGAATTCTGACGGGATTGGATTGGATCCAATTGCTTCGGTGGTCAACCGCACTGCTGCAGCACTTTACTTGCAGAGATGGCCCTCTTTTTCCTTGCAGATATGCCCTGCAAGTGCAGCGTTAGCAGAGGTGGGAGAAGCAGGCTGAGAGAGACCACTGACGGACGTACGGACGGCTGACTACGTAATACAGGCACGCAGAACAAGTCTCTGCCCGTGTTTCTCTCTCTCTGTCTATCTCCCTCCAGTCCCCGAATACCAGCGAGCGAGGCAGACGGCGAGCAGCAGGCAAGCACACTGGATTGTCTGCCTTCTTGCGTCTCCCTTCGTCTTTGCTGTCACCGTGCCCAGCGATGGACGACTTCCAGGACAGACGATGCCTGTCGAGATCGCGCCCAGGGTGGATGGTGTGTGTGAGGTACCTCTGGAGTGGACCGTACTCAATGTAGCGAGGCGTGATGTGCCCGTCTATTGGTCGCAGTCTATACCTTGGTATTGATAGCAAAAAAGGAGGTACGGTTATGTTTGGCAACGTGGACCTGACGCCGGAGGCAGACACCAGACAAGACACGCCTATGCCTACGCCTGTAGCTTGTAAGGTAGGTAGGTTGCGAGGCAGATAGCAGGTAATCGGAAGGATGCTTGCCCAGCGATGCGCTCTTACAACACAATGTCCGGTTTTGTGCAGAAGTCCGTCTTCCTTGTTCTCCATGTGCCTCGCGGGGGCCGATTCCCTTAGGTAGACTGTCTTTGTGTGTATCACTGGCAGTAGCGTGTTCCACCGTATCTAGGAGAGACGCGGAAGATGAGAAAGGAAGAAAAGGCCGAGGGGAAATTCTCCTAGGCGTCCGTATGGCGTCCGATTTAGCGACGAGGAGGCGTCGGACTCCTGCTTAAACGGCTGGGTGGCTTGCGCAGAAAAAGAATGACGAAACAAGAGGCGGCGGGATGACCGGCGTCGAGCGGGGAAAATAGACCAGACATGCAAGAGACCAAGGGAAAACAAATCAACGAGCAGTGGAACCGACGACGCCAGCGAGCAAAAGTTAAAGGGATCAAGCGCTGCTGTCAGAGTCGACGGCGGCGAGGATCGGTCAAAGACAATTCCAAGGTGGCTTGGCTGATGGTCTCCCCGTTCTGCAGATGTCCTTTGTCGCGGATAGTTTCTAGCGGTTGTTGGGGGACGGTTCGGTTCGGTAGGTGTCGTCTTTCAGGGCTCCGGGGTCATTTGGTTGGTCTGCCGTCAAACTTGACCAAGGCAGATGCGCTTCGGACGGGCCTGGAGAGTCGCACTGGCGAGTAATGATTGGTGGGTGCTCGTCGCTGACTGATGAAAAGATCAGGGCATCAGCTGTTAAGGTGCCGCTGGTGCTGCTGAGAGGTACGGCGTAAAAGGTATGAAAGTACCTGATGTATATGGTGTGTGGTACTATCCGCGGGCCGTCAGAGTATGGATGAGGATTGCGATTGTGGAGTTATCCGCCCCTCCCCCTTCTCTGGAACTCTCTGCGACCAGGCCGAACCAATTCTGAGGCTTGGCTGGCGAAATGGGCCAAGGTCAAGGGCCGGTCAGGATTGGGTGTGATGGTCGTGTTGTGCAAGGTAAAGAAAGGGTAATAAGAAGCGTGTGCCGTGAGATGAACCTTAGCGTGTGCGTGTGAGGTGCGTGTGGTGGTCACGGTTTGGGTGGTGATTCGGGTCTGTAGCAGGGATCGACGGGAAGCCGACCGACGGTTCGGATTGGCTACGACGCGGTACAGGGGCTTAGTGTTGTGTGGTGGTACCGTGTGTGGTGTGTGGTGTGCTGTGGTGTCAATTTGTATGCGTGTGTGCGTGCGTGCGTGTGCTATCCTTCTGGAAGCGTACCCTGGCGGTGGATAAGGCAGCGTTAGGAGATGACCGTGAACGTGGATCTCTCTCTGAATTTGGCGACATTAATGAGGGATGATGGATGATGATGAGGATGAGGATGATGCAGAAAGGTCTCTGCAGCTACCGCAGCTGCGCCCGCACTGGCACTGACACCGGCACCGGCACCGGCACCGTAAGCCTGGGCTTTTCGTATCCAATGTTCCTTTCGCGGGCGTGGATTTAATCGTGGAGAAGGTGCGGGAAGTCACAACTGTGGCTTGTCCAGGTCTAGGTACTCTGTAGGGTACGATGAGATGATGAACTTTCTCCTGAATGACATAAGCTCCTTGGGAAAGTGTAATGACAAGTGGGGGGGACATAATAGTAATCCAATATTCTCATAGGGCCGACCGACATTTGAACATTTCCTCCTGCCGATTGATATATGCCCGTCATTCCATCTTTCATCCCTTCAACATGAACGATGATTACCACGCAGACGGTCGTGATCAGCCCGGCCCGTATTTTTGTTATTTGTTATCACGACTTTCATAGGAATAACTCGTACCTAGTGCGTCTTTGTGTGTGTTTATTTGTTATGCTGGAATTACCTTGCGCATTTTCACCAAAACCAAAAAAAAGGTCAAGGTCGCTGCCGTCCGGGCCCCGCCGGGAGCGGGACCCCACCCAACGCAAATCCGAGCGCTGCAATTGGGCCGTCTGCTGCAGGTGTCGCGTCCCGTCAACACCGGCGCACCGGCCGCCATCCATTCAGCGGTCGTCCTTCTAGAAGCTCATCCCCAGCACGAGCCACACACACACCACACACACACACACACGGACGGCCGAGGGTCATGGCCCGCTGTGGCCACTCAGAGTGCTTCAACGACAGACGCTTCGTCGCCAACCAGACAAGCAATTGTGCAGCTACCCAAGACCGACCTTGTATGCGGTCCACTAGCTACCTTATGGTATTGTGTCTCTCGCATGATTTATGTGACATGCAGGTCTCCATCGAGGCCGCCAAAGCGACGACACCTGAGGATGAGGCCGGAGTTCAGAAGCGCAAACGGTGCAGTGACGGCAGCAAGCCCCAAGACCAACCCGGCCGTTTGCATCAAAAACTCCAGCGACTCCAGCTATTCCCGCCCATTAAACGCGAAAACCACACGTCCGTCGGACATTGTACAGAAATCAGGGGCGGACCATCGTAGATGGGGTCATGTGTATGGATAGTGTGTTAAGTTGCTGCAAAATGCGTCTGTGGCTTGTTCTATATTTCCGGTAACGCAGAACGTCCGCGCGCGCGTGAGAGGCACATACTTCAGTAATGCCAGCAAAGACGGTAAACCTCTTACCGCACCGGCTCGGCTTCAGATTTCGTCAGGAACGGGCACTAAACCATGGCTCAGCTAGATACTCCATCCGTCATTCTACCTTGGCTTGTTTGGCCTCTTCCGGTATCATTGCTGTGGAGCGACTTTCTCACCTCATCTCATCTCATCATCACAACACAACACACACACACACACACACACACATACGCATACACACCCGCGCCGTCATCATTATAGTTTCGCTGGGGAACCGCGTCTATGTCGCGTCCAAACCAATGGCGGCCTCAGATCTCACGGCTCGTCAAGGAAGCTGAATCGTTGGCTATTTCGTAACTTCACGTTGCAGGCCCCCTCCCCAAGACCAAGCCGGACGCATCGGAAAAGAAAAAGGGGATGATGAGCATTCGAGTTGGGATTCGCAACTGAACTGTGGAGCTTCGACGCTCGTTTTGCGCCTCTCAGCAAGGCACATTCACTGTCACTCATCGGCAGCCAAGTCTGGACTTGCGCAAGTTCAAGTTGGCATACAATTAAAATTAAGTCCATCATGCATCGCAAGCTCTGGTTTCCAGCGGCACGCCAACTGCTCGGCGTTGCTGCTGCTGTGGTTGCTGCAATGCAAGCAAGGCATAGAACGGAACAAAAAGAAACAAAAAATGAATGCATCTTGCATAGACCATGAAATAATGCAAGATGATTCCCCCATCTTCCATCTCGCACCCTTTCCCAGAAGAACATGGAGTAGCCTAGTCAGTCCGCCTATCACCGAGGACTGGGAAAGGGCCGCCGCTCACGTCGGAGTGGATTCCACATCCAATTGCAATCAGCATATGCTTGCAACCTTGTACGCCTCATGTATCTCGACGCCCCTGCAATGCCCAAGTCATGCGCCGTTCCACCGCGCTAGGTACTTTCGGGTCCCTTCTCCTTTGGCGTCGAAGTCTCGCGTGCTCCGGCTACCTATCTGCAATCGCGATGAGTTCCGTGAAAGATATGCTGCCTGACCTCAGTCAGTCTCCAAGACTAGACATATCAACGCAGACTTCGTCGGAGAGACATCGTCAACCCGGTTTGCGACAGGATCAATTAGACGTAGCGTCAGGAGCACTCTCCGTAAGGCAAGACAATTACTCAAGGAAAAAAAGATAAACGGGGTCCTCAACCCATTCCTTTTCATCTTGGTTCCCCACGTTCAAAGAGGGTCCGCCATCACTCAATCCCAGCCAGCCTTCACTTCGCCCACAAAAAAAAAAAAAAAAAAAGCCTCCATCCACTGAACACAGACACACACTCACCTAATCTTACTACTGCGTAAAGCCTGCCGGCAACAGTTCAAAAAGTCCTCTTTGCTAAAGACACCTTCCCGCTCCATCCAATCACGACTCCCCTGATTCTCCCCGGCATCCCGGCTCCCGAGCACGAGGCACGGCTGCACTTGGCGCTCCGTAACGCGATTATCCAATCAGACGCGCCAATTCGTCACGACCCCTACCGCGCCTCTCTCTCAACGCGACTTCAATTATTAAGGGGAAAAAAAAAAAGATAGCCCGTACCTAGTGTTTCTTCAATTTCAACTCAACGTCCATGACTCTTACGACTAGCAACTATTGTCACGGACAGTGACCGCCTGAACCCCCCAAACCCAGACGGCGCTCTCATCGAAGTCAGATGGGAACTGCAACTGCAACTACAGCAGGTCCCAATACCACCGCTGGGCAGCAGTAGCAGCAGCAGCAAAAAAGAAACCACTTGCTTGACTGGTTGCAACTGAGGACCCGGCCCCTCTCAGTACCTATACCAATGTCAAGAGAGGAAAAAAAAGTGCCGCCTCTGACCAGACAACAGGAGGAGTTCAACGACGCAATCGATACCCTTTTGTCCTGGACAAAACGCTACACGCAAACGGCCCTGCTTCAAAACCAAGATAATCCTGCATATCTGTCGCTTCCCGCCCCTCTCATGAGACAAAAAATAATCAAAATAAGGAAGCCCACTCGGCTTGCATCGCAAATCCAGATCATCGCGTCAAGATTCGTATATGTGACCCGATTTCCCACACGCATGAGATCTTGATTGTGAACCCGAATGGTTGGAGAAAAAAAACCACCTCTACTCATTCACCCGCATCCCTCAACGCCACCATCGTCTGTCTGCTGCTCCGTTGCTCCGCATCTCCTCCGCTTGGCCCAACCGACGTTAGAAAAAAAAAAGACGGTCCCCTGAAAATCCGGAGTTGCCCAACCCAAATACGATCGATCAGCCATGCGCACAAGCGCCTAACGCCAACAGATCTTTCTACCTGTTCCAGGCGGAGATGGC
Source organism: Colletotrichum sansevieriae (assembly GCA_026260285.1). NCBI lineage: Eukaryota > Fungi > Ascomycota > Sordariomycetes > Glomerellales > Glomerellaceae > Colletotrichum > Colletotrichum sansevieriae. The sequence continues at coordinate 117,134 of JAOQIF010000141.1, forward strand.
ATCATCACCCGCTTGCACTATCACACACACGTTCCCCTGAGGCGTAGATCGTCCCTATCACGACTCATTCTAGCTCGGCACCATAGCAGTGACGCCACACCAAAAATACACCAACGAGCATATCCAGGAACAAAGCCCATCTCAAATCTAACTCGTTTTCCCCAGAGAAAGCCGCTTACAAGCTAAACGGTAGTTTCCGCCCGCTCCTCTCCGTTTCGCGTGGGGGCCTCCTTTTGCCTCTACCTCTTCCTTCCCGTCAATTGCAGCTCACAGCCTGAGCCGTGCATGTAGACTGTCTATAGGACAAAAAAAAAAAAAACACCCCGTCTTCCGTCGAGACATCCCACCGACTCAAGAAGCGCTCGTAGTCCAAGAGAGCCCAATGAAAAAAAAAAGTAAAATCTCAAAAAAGAAACATGCTTTTTGCAACACAAGGTGGTAGTAACCAACAAACCCTATTCAGAGACGACCCACGGCCTGTAACCTGTTTTCCATTTTCCTTTCACGTACCGCGCGTGCGGGATTTGATCCACCACCAGCCCCTCGTCACCGCTTCAAGTCTCAGAACTGAGACCTGCGGCTCCTCGCATCCATGCCATTCTTGACCAGGGCAACATTAGTATGCAAAAAATAAGCAAGACGGCTAGATTTGCCGCCTTACCTTGGGGGAGAGAGACAGAGAGTGTCCAAAAGATGGCGCTCGATGTCATCGTACAAGACCTCCAAGACCTCGGATCTTAACGCCTCCGAATATGCGACTCGTCATCTCGATTCCTATGAGATATTCCATCCATCCCAACACAAATTTCCCCTCTCGGCCTCAAAATTCGACTCGCCCTCCAAAACCGACTCGATCTTGGAACAGCAACCATCAGCGGCTGGCGCCTAACGCTTCAACCACCTCCAATAGCTGTCCAAAAGACGGTCAACCGCGCCCCCTTCCTTCCCATTTAACCTCCTCGGCGCTTGTCAAAGCAAGCCCCTCGGAGAACTGTCTAGTTGTCCTTCTCGAATCGAGGAATCGTGCGATGATCGAAAACTCCCATGTCTGGCTGGCACTACGACCGTCCCACCTCGCGAGTCCGGTTATATACTCCGTCTCTGCTAAAAGGGGAGGCCCAGCGCTTTGCTGCATTGCCTGTGCTCTTTTTTTTTTTGGTGGGGGGGGGAGGGGGGGCGCACCGGAACAGCAATCCACTTGTGCCTGAACCCGCCCGTCAGCAACCAAAGTCGTCATCGCTTTGTGTCAGAGAACTGCCATGGAAATCGTTAACCTCGATAGAATAGAGAATCGAAGTGAAAGCGTTTCCTTTGTACGAGAGTTTGTCGTGCTGGATGCAACGGTAATTAATTCCAGATTTTGTTTAAAACCAACACCCCTGGAACCGGGTTTCGCCCAAACCAACAACCAACCCTCCCCTTGTCCGCGGTTCCGTCCCACCGGCGCCGTTTAATTGGAGCCAAAAAAGGGGGGGGGGCAGACCGCTCCCCCCACCCCCGTCCGAACCACAACTGCGACCGAAAGAAATGAAGCTCCAATCGACCTTGTCTACGCAGGCCTATTGAGTTGATACTCAGTCAGAGAGACAACTCGTGAGTTGCTTAGTGGGGAGCTTGGAAGCACTCGAGCTTCAAGGCTTCTCATACGTTTCTAAAAACGTCCACGTCCCATCCTTCCCGCTTTGTTCCCTTGTCAAATAAAGAATCGTCCACCTGTAACTTCAGACGAACAAAGTTCGGTGCTCGGCCCTTGCTCCCCTCGAGCTGAGTCAAACCCGAACCACCTGACCTACGTAGCAAGAGTTGAAGTATACCTCTCTTGGCAATGGCGTGTGTCTCTCAGGAATCGTCGTCTCAACCACTTTACGCGGTCCAGATTGCCCCTCAACGCGGTCTCGCTCTTGGTACGATGACTGTTACATAGAGTTATCTCTCCAATCTGGAGAGCTTGGTATCCCTACCCTTACTACTCAGAGCAAAAGAACCATCAAGCCACCCACAAACATCGCCCATGCGGCGCTACCGTCTTGCAATCCGTCATACCATGCCGCGGCCTCCAAACTGGCTGCCTTTGCCTCGATCGTAAGGCGTCGACGGCCAATGGAGCCATGACACCCACCGCACCCTTGAAACTTGGTCGTTGTTAACTTATCGCCTCTGCCAGCAAAGCAGACGCAGGAGTCATAAGCAGAAGAGAAAGCTGCAGTTGTAGTAGTCGCAGTAGCAACAGAACCCCGATTCGGCCAGCTCTAACTTGGGCCTGGTCAGCTTGTGTAGGGAGGCTGGGCGAGTAGAAGCGCGCAAACGCTGCATCTCCAAAGGCAGCAACCTTGTTGATCCTTGGAATTGCATCCCCGTTGGTACGTTACACCTCACCCATTCGCTGTCAATGAACCGATGTCGTTCCCCCAAGGCCCGAGCCCTGGCAAAACTGGCGCGAGGTGCCACTCCCTACAACCTTCAGCTCAGGAACGTCGCGAACCAGCGTCGGCCTCCGTACACCACTTTCTTCAGACGGCCGAAACCAAAAACCAAGGAACATGCAACTATTCTCCCCGAAACCAGCCCGCCAGTGATCGCCAGCTCGCAAGGTCGCAGCCACACCAGCGCGCCCGCTAGCTGATAGCCCAAGGTGCACCAATTGGACCGCATTGCAACCATCGAATTCTGCAAAAATCCCACTCGCTTGTGAATTTCCGAGCTCAAAGGAAGCCGATTGCTGATGGTCCGACTCTCCAACTCTCTGCCGTGCCCACCCCACCATCAGGCTACCCTCTCGTCTCCAGCGAATCCTTTTTTTTTTTTTAAATGCAATCGTGAGGATATGTTGTCGTATGCGGCTAAAGCAAGGCAAGAAGAGGTGGTGGTGGTGTTGATAGTGGGTTGACGTGATGTCTGCACCATTCGTGGTCTACTCTCGACAAAACGCCTCCTGGGCCCAGTCGGACGCGAAGTGTACAGAGTAGGCACGTTCGAGGTTAATGGATCCGTCCCCAGATTGGATGCGGACGCGCAGATACGCGACTTCTCCAACACCCCTAACGCAACGAGCGAAGGCGATCTTGGGACGACGAGGCTTGCCGGAGCGCCGGGCCCGTGGAATCGCAACCCCTCAATCCAACATGTTGAGGCCGATTCCAAGCTGGAAGGGGGTATGGCATTTCAAGCATATGCTTGCTGCGGGTCTTGAACTTGACTAGCCAGCTAAGCCTCTCAAACCGTCAAGGCACACAATTTTAGGGCGTGCCGTGGGTGATCAGCAGGTCATCATCTGTGGGAATGGTTGAGATATTCCAAGATGCTGCTGCAAACAGTCTGCTAGACGCGTCTGTGTCAGTAACTGTCCCCGAGAATCCGTACCGACAAAAGTTTCAACCGACGTGGCTCCTCATGCCGCAGCAATCGCTGCACCGCCAGCCCCGCGAAATGCGGTACGAACGTATCTGACCTCGACCTCGCCTAAATCTCTCAACTTAACTACATTCATTCAGTCTCTTCTCGCGTCACGGAGGCTCTCCGTTCTGCATGCACGTTCAGGTGCATGTAGAACCAAAGTGGTTGCATACATCCTCTGTGATGGCGGTGACGTTTTGTGTTCATACTCTAAGTTCCAACACACGCCGTCTCCACGCCCACGAGCGGACCTCGCGCAACTGTGGAGCGTGTTCAGGATTCAACGCGTCTAATAGCGACGCTTGTTCGGCAGCCGGTTCTTCTAAAGCCCCCCGCAGTGGAGCCGTCGATATCCATTAGGAACTGCAAGTTTTTGGAGCTTCAAAGTTCAAACCGGGGAGGACATGGACCCTTTCTGAAAGGCCTGGACCCTGAAATTTGTCCTGCGCCGTTGGACTCTCATCTTGCCTGGTCGAGGCATGTCTTGTCTTGTTGGCTTCCCTGCACCAAATGCGAAGTAAGGCTATGTGCATCGAGGATAGCCAACTCGCGATGTTAAGCGCCACTCCATAGGTTGTGGTATCGGTGCGATGCCTTTCAAGCCTAGGGCAACAATGCATTCAAAACCTTCGCCTTGCAGATCACTCTCAACGATTTTCCCACCAATATTGAAGTTTTCATCACCGCCGGTCGCTGTCCGCTGCACCTCGTGGGCGACCGCAGAAAGAATCTGTATCGAACTCCGTTTTTTCCAGCCACCCCTCCAACCCCTCTTGCTCCAGTTCGCCGTGCCCATAGTAGCATATCCGCAAGCCTCGGCGGTGATCTCGACGCCAACAAGCAATTCCCGGCTTCAGTAACCAAAAGTCTGACGTTGCCCAGAAACTCATGCGGAGGACGACTCAGGCTCGGCAAGATGAATCGCTGGAATGACCTCACGCGAGCCTGTGCTGTGACCCGAAGCTTCGGAGGTGCCAGAATGGACACAACTTGCAGCACCTGCACGACGTGCCCCCGAGAAAAAAAGAAGTGGGAACAACCCGTCCTGCCGTCGCGACCCTTGTTGGCCCCGCGGTTCGGTACCCGGTCTACCGCTTCGTGACACATTTAGCGTCTTATTAGCTCGCCATCTGCTTCAATCTGATTTGCCAATGGCTGACGGCCCGCAGCAGCTGCGGCTCAAGTGATCGTGAAGTTTCGATATCAAAATTTTCTTTTGTTCTCCTCTTCATTGACCCTCTCGATTCCAGTCGTCTCGACAGCAACGGCGTGCAGGCATCTCCGCAGGCGTCGTCTGAATGCGTAGATTGAGTGTTTTTTTTTTCCTTCCCAGACCGCATTTGCAGCGTTTTGACCGCCGTTGTGACTATCGTTTGGGATTCGGGGCTCCTCCGCCATCCTCCCCAACCCCCTGGGTCCAGACCTTGCCGCAATCCTGTCCACTCAGCCGTCGAGTATTCAAAGATTCTGCTAGCTAGACCGCAGCGGTCAGTCCGTGGGGAATTCGCACCGACAGACTATTGATGCGATGCAGTGGTATGCTTGAGTTATTTGACCGTGTCACCGCAGGTCTGGCGTGGCAAAAGGGTGGCGATGGTGATTGCGAGCGTCCCGGGTGCAAAGTGGACGGCGGCACGGCTCGGTAACCTAGGAGGCCAGAACTGCAGTTTTCCTTCTCTCAACGTCTAGCTTTCAGCGGTCAGCCGGAAGGTCTCGAGTGGCGCACAAATCCTCGCCGCGGAACGCTACCGGGTGCTCAGGTGCGTGTGTGTCTTGTCCCAGACCCTGACCTGCTTCCTTTCCACTCCAGAGGAAAGCGATTGTGGATATTCCCGAACGGTGGTGCCAGTTGTCGTCTTCACTCCTCACGGTTGAAATCGATTTTGAGTAGATACCACAATCTGCACTTTGCGTCATCATAGACGGGACCAGTAAGCTTCAATTATTGGTGTCGTTTGGTCACCGCCCACGTCAAAGGCACGGCGATGATGGGTCTCGGCTTTTGGCGAGGCGGAACGAAAACTGGTAGATTTGAAGACAGGGGGTTGCGTTACTCGTGGAAAAGAGCACGGTCGGGCCCTGGTCATGAGGCTTACAAGTGAGCGCAGCTGTCAAAACCGTAAGGCAAGGCTCCGCATTCCCCCCATCAGCCACAGGAATCCACAAAGCTGCACAACCCGCACAAAAGACACGAGGCTGAGGCGCTAAGGAAGGTCGAAAATTCCGATCCCGTCCCCGGTTCCACCCAATCGGCCGAGACCCCCTTGCCCAAGCCAGGATTAGCGCCAGATCTTGTGCACACATTGTGTGCCTGCCATGCGCGATCCTGGGCTGTTCCTTCTTAGCAATGCAAACCTTATCCTCTGCATTGGTACAGTGTCTTGTCCCAACTTGTGCCTCGTGGATTAGCACTTGGGAACCTCTGGAACCTTTTACGAGAACACCGTCCGACCGACTTGGAGACTCCAAATCATCAAAATCGTATCTGCGGCAAGCAACTTCCCTACACCAAATTGCATCCAACAGACCGTTCAACCCAAAGACATCTATCTCACGCCGCTGTCATCGCAATTGCGGACCTACGCCGTGCGGTTCGTCCCAAGACACGGTTTTCTGTATCGCCTCCCGCACCAACCCCTTTGCAATGCTGCAGACCCTGTCCCAGCAACAGCTCCCCTTTCTGGAGCTCTGACGACGATTATTTTTTTTTTTTTTTTTCAGTC